>CM062822.1:10074557-10252125 GCA_031772345.1 Himalopsyche anomala | reverse complement strand
TGGATGAGTTAAATTCAGTTTAAATGAATACTCAAAATGAATTAAGTTCAATAAATGTGCAAAATTAAAAATGAAAAATATTTTAATTACATTGAAATGATGTTATTCACGTGGCACAGTCGATAGATTTAAAGGAATACAGTGCACCAACGATTTGATTTTGAATTGTGAAGTTGAAATGATCCACATCTTTGTTATTTGCTGCAAAAATTGCTCGTTCACTCAACCAATTATGATGTTTGTGATTAGCAATGATATTCAGGAACACTTTGTTGATTGTCCTTCGATGAGACGAAATTTCAAAAATTCGGCAAAAACGAAATCAATCCATTCGATTCGTCGACAGGAACACGGCCGTTACAGATAGTCAGCAAATGCTTGGAGAAATCTGCGGCAGATGGTCGTTTAGAAATGCAACTCGCATGTTTGTCGTTAACTGAAGTTTCTTAACATAGCGCCACAGAGTCGATGTTTTAAGTCAAGCGTTTATTTCATCGGCAGCGGTCGATCTTGGAATAACTGGTAGTGTTTGGCGAAAATCGCCAGATAGTAGAATCATTGCGCCTCCAAAACATTTTGAGTCATTGCGCTGATCTTTCATAGTTCGGTTGAGTGCTTCCAATGCGGAGGAAAAATAAGCCACCATTTCCCTCATCAATTGCCTTCATTAAAGTATCGTACACTTTCTGTTGGGGGTTCAACAGTGGAACATTCGTTCGAAGTGATTGGTTCAATGCATCTCGATCATATTCACGTTTACGTTCCGATTCTCGATTGAAAGCGTCGTTCATTCCTCGATCTGGCGACGCATCATGCAGCGCATGAGGTAACACATATCTTCGATCAAAAGCAACGCCTGGTTATGTATCTCCTCATTCACCTCGAGATCGGGATTCTCTGAACTGACGCGAATTCGGTGTAAAGTGTCTTCGGACATGTCATCCTTGTACTTTTTCCACAATTCACGTGGATTCGATGGGAAGCATGTCAAAAAAATGATAGCAAATAATGTGCCTATCTGACTTGGAGACGCAGAAACAATTGCTTCAGCGATTGTCATGTCCCAATGAGTTTATTTTTCAAGCAAATTGAGCTATTGACATGCGGCACGAAATGTTAGGCATACGACGCCATTGACAGTTCAAAATGATTCGAAATGTCGACCCGAAGGGAATTGTTGGTTGTTTTTCAGATTTTTCATGTTCACAGAACTGTAAGACTCTTACATAATGACAGGGATCTTTTCAAAATTATTCAAATAATACTTTTTTATAATTTTACGAAAGTTCATTCTAAATTTTCATATTTTTTATATTACGAAATGACATAAATTCTCATTATAACAAAGAACACAACATTTTCCAAATCTTCAATATTATATTTATGAGATTATCTTTCATTAGAAAAAAATATATATTTTTGTTTAATGTTCCACACATACAAACAACTATACAGTCAATCCTGTTTTTATGCGGTAGATGTGTTCCACGAAATATCGCAAAAAAAAAATCGCATAAAAAAAACTTGACTTCCGTAGAAATAGTAGGGTGCGTTACTTAAATTTTAAAATCCGCATAACTTTGAAACAGCGAGTTAAAATATACACTAAATCGCAAAGTATAAGAAAATTAGGGGAAAACCACGGTGTAAAAATATTAAAAAATAGTCACTGTATGACAATTCTATGTGTGTTTTAAAGCATGTGGTTCTAAATCACTCTTTTTCAGAAGAAATAGTATGCGCATCAATTTCATAAAACTATGGTTGTTTTCTAACAATGAAATTAGTGATCAGAGTTTGTTCAGATTTTCTTTTTCGATAATTAATTGTTTATGCAGTTTATTATACCCATATATATATATATTTTAAAGTTATCGTTGAAACTTGAATGCGCGATCAGAATTTGAATCATTTAGAAAGAAATGATCTTCTAATTTACTGAAAAGTTTGATACCTTCTTCAATTATTTTCGCAGTGAAGAAACTGGAATTTCTTTCAGTTCGTCATTGTTTTCTGGTTTTTTGTCAATAATTAAATTTAAATTATGAACATCTTCGTCACTTATAGCTTTATCTGTAAGTAATTCGTCGATATAATTTTCGCTAAAGGTATCAAACCTTTCTTCGCCAAGTTCAGGTGCTAAAGTAATCATTTCAGCTGATATTACCGATGCTTCAATGGTTTCATCGACTGTAACACACCTAATTAGGTGGACTTAATTCAGCGATGGCAGATGCAACATGATTTAAACAGTCCGAAATCGTATTTTTTTTTCAAATGTCGGTTGTGTTTATAATTCTCTCTATTCTATCAAAAATACAACAATATATGCTCTCGATGTAATATTTAACATTTTTATATATCGTAAAATATGGTACATTTAAAAAAATGCATTTCTAAAAAATCGCATTACTTCGAAATCGCATAAAAAAACCACATAAAAACAGGATTGACTGTATATAGGGATCAAAAATAAAATAATGATTTGATAGTATTCTATAACAATATAATATACATGAAAAGTATACTGATTTTTTTTTACATACCTTCTGATTTTATGTACTTTCATTCGTCTTTTCACATTTCAGTATATATTTTAGCGACGGTGATGAACATGAGACATAAATTCCTAAAAGTTTTTTTTTAAATGGATATTGAAGATTTAGTTTCGACTTAGTTTTAAGTTGGCATTCCTAACTTGATTAACAAAATGCCTCACATGAGGTAACACATGTCTTCGATCTAAATCAAAGTCTGGTTATTTATCTTTTCATTCACCTCGAGATCGGGATTCCTTGAACTGACACGAATTCGATGTAAAATGTCATCCTTGAACTTGTTCCAGAGCTCACATGGATTCGATGTGAAGCATGTCAAAATAATGATAGAAAATAATGTGCGTATCTGACATGGAGATCCAGAAACAATTTCTTCAGTGATTGGCATGTCCCAATAAGTATAATTTTCAAGCAAATTGAGCTCTTGACATGCAAGTAGAAACATTCGTCATTTTTCGGATGAACTGTGTAAATGCGACCAAGAGCATCAATAGTCATTCGGGTGATCAGGAACCGCAACGCTTTGCTTTTGACGTTAAAATTTCTTCGATATAGCGTTTCAAGTGTAATAACGTGTCATCTCAGAGTAAAACAACGTTCGTGCAAAATATTGTTGTCAAAAATTTATATACCTAATTATAAACATAACCTTATTTCAATATTGTCCGATTTTCTTTCGTTTTAATTTCATATCATCGATTTCTTTTATTCTAATCCATATTCTAAATTTAATTTTTTTTATAAGTCAGTAGTACGCAAAAAAAGCAAAAACAAACAAATATAGAAAACAGTGCGATCTGGTGGATTTTTCTGAAACCAGCTTACGACATTTTATCGTTTGATGACGCTATTCGTCATTTGAAAAATTTATTCTGTATGAAGATATTTATTTTCTTTATAATTTATTTTCCGTGATATTTTTCCGATGTTTTAATGCTTATTCTGCTATTCTAGGCAAAAAGGAATTTTATAAAGCAAAGATCATTGAAATCCTTGGAGTAATTCTCGAGATATACGTGGTGTAAATAACCCGACTTTTATGTTAATATTCATAGAGCTTTCACACGTTTAACCAAAAGCAATAGTTTCACGAAAAGAACATTTTTTTAATTCACCACCTCTACCTTTTGCACACTCACTATAAGTGTCGCATAAAACAATGAAATGTTGTATTTACGTACTTTTTGTTTTAGAATATTAGTGATATTTTTAAGTTTTATTTACTTTACAATTTATTAAAAAAATCATTTGAAAACGAATTACCCAAATTCAAAGTACAAACTGGGAAAAGTTTTTTATTATGATAAATCACATTTATTTATCTTTTGTTTACAGAAAATGGCTAAGTTCTTTTTTCTCTGTGCTCTGGCACTGATTCACGTTTCACAAGGAGCTGAATTGAAAGATGAGTTTGTTTGGAACCTTGTCGATTACGCATGGCCAAACGCTGACTTTAAGGCAAACGCTATCAAGACTGGAGCTTTCGTCCCAGAAAACAACTTACCCTTAGGGCTTGCCTTGTGGAAAGATAAGCTGTTTATCAGTGTACCGAGATGGAAGTCGGGAGTCGCATCGTCTCTGAACTACGTCAAGATTGGTTCTGATAAATCTTCTCCTTTGATTCCATACCCATCTTGGGAAGCTAACTATATTCCTGTCGATGATGGAAGCGCCCCTGCTGTGGCCAGTACTGGTGGACGTGACAACGCCCCTAAAGCTGTTGAAAGTGGAGAGTCACTTAAGGACAACTCGACTATCATCTCTGTTTTCAGGATGTCAATTGACAAATGTGACAGGATGTGGGTTATGGACACTGGTCTTGCTGATATTCTTGGTAATTTATACTTTGTAATATACCTTTATCGCACGTTTTCTACTGTTAAAATATTTCACTTAAATATATGCACAGAATACGATATATGATATTTAAAATTTCGATTAAAAAATGAGTATTTAATGAAATTATTAGTTATCATCATTTAATTAATTGTGAGTATGTCTTTGTTTTCTAGGTGCACCTAAAGTGATGGCGAAACCTTCTTTGGTCATCTTTGACCTAAAAACAGATACCCTTGTCAGAAGATACTTCTTTAAGGATTCAGATTTGAAAGAAAGCTCATTCTTGGCCAATGTGGTAAATTGATTTGATTGCACTATTTATATTTAAGTATAATTAAATTTTAAAATTAAATTAAAAAGTCGTCCACCAAATGAAATGAGTGTAGAAATACTTTACACCTCTCAACGAAATTAAAATTATAAATATTACAGATACAACATATGTACATACAATTGTGCATTTCCTTCATTATTGTACATACACTTTCTTTAATAAACCTTAAATAAATGATGTATTTAATCATTAAATACATACATCATTTACGCTTTTACATTATAAATCAAAAATGCATATTTTTTTTGAATAGCCAAACAATCATCGAATATTACAGATTACAAAATTACAATTGATTTATATTGTTGATACAATAGTATTGTTCTCTTTAACGGCATAATCGGATATTTGTATGTATATTGTCAATGTTAATTATCCCCAACGATCCGTGATTATTTTAAATCACAATTCATGATACACTAACTACACGTTAAAATAAAATGAACGGCCGTAGGTACGAGTTACACTTGTCATGAACATCATATCTATAGACTTAATCAATTGTATTACATTATTCTCTTCACGATAAACAAACTTGTTGTCCTTCAAAATTAGCATGCAAAATCATTTTGTTTTTTGAAGCAGAAAGTTTACAGAAATATTCTTGTCAGATCTGTGATAACATTATTAACAAACAAACTATTGAAAACAATTCGCATTAACATGCCAGCATTTCCATATAAAGCCTGATTATTGTTCTAATGGTTTCATGAAATTTCCCAAATTATTAAAAAAAACGTAAACAATAAATTGGAGAATGGGATACGACATTATATAATATGTTGAGAATAATTCGATCGGACAATTTGCATGAAATTATAAATAAATACAGGTTATGATTATAGGTGTTTTAAATGTGTGATTTACATATTTCATATCCATGCAAAATATTATTATATCCAACGGAGATTCTGAATTACATTGTCGCATAATTATATTTTAATAATATGGAAAATTACTAAAAAACCTGCTGTATTTATAATAAAACAATTGTTCTTTTTTAATAATGTTTTTTTCTGTCCTGGTATTAAAGACGGGTAAATCAACTTTTAACTTTAAAGTAAAAATTCTGTCTCCTTTTATTTTTTATCGGTGTAAACTGCTTTTTAAAACCATATTTGTTCTTGAAATCCAGCATAATATATTACTTACGTCTCGTGTAATATTACAAGAAAGTGTGTTTTACAATGAATGGTTACATTACAAGTCAAACGCTCAAGATTTCTTTAACAGAAGGAAAAGTAGTTTATTAACTGCTTTATCTTATTCACATATCTATTATCTAAGATAGGATAAGCTTGAAACGAAGAAGAGATATACGATAGGATCTTTTCGGGATCTTATTATCAATTGAAAATCAATATATTTTGGGTGTGGGTGTATTATTTCGCTCAACGCATATAGAATCCAAAACTATGAAGGATGACGGCCGTAGAGAATTGACCACTCTATTTTGTATGAGACCTACAGACGTCCTTGTAAACTCTTTACAAAATTTGCTCTACGTGGTATTTCTGCCATGTGATTTCATTGAATTTAAATATTCATCACCTCTTACTGTAAGTCTGCATCCCTTTAACATTTTGTAAATCAAAATTAATTTGTATTCTTCTCAGGTTGTTGACTCAAAAGCAAATAGTTGCGACGATGCATTCGCTTACATTCCCGATCTCGGTGGTAGCGGCATTATTGTCTACAGCCTGAAGGAAAACGACTCGTGGAGGGTAAATCATCACTACTTCCACTTTGACCCACTTGCCGGTCAGTACAAGGTTGGCGGTATTACTTTCGAATGGACTGACGGTGTCTTCAGCGTGGCTCCTGCCAAGATTCAAAGCGACGGGTGAGCACTTTAACCTTTAGAGGAGTATGGACGTACCCGTATGTCGGCGCAATTTTTCTGTAAAAGAGTTCAGACGTACTTTTAACAGAATAGTGAACACAGTAGTGTCTTTCTGTGAGCGTTTATATGCTATAAGTATGAATTACGTATATTCATTGGAAAAAAGTCATTAAGATATTCTTATCGATACATCCGATCCGAGATTTCGAGTGGAAATGATTACTTAAAAGTAACCATAAATCATAGCAGAAATAACATTTTTTTTTCAATACACTATAAATCTTATCGAAGGTTGAGTTGGTTAGACTTTTGATAAAATGCATTGCAATAAAAATTAAAAACCATCAACGTCGAATTATACTAAAAAATGATTTTACGTTTAGTAAATAATCATACGTTGTTAGCCATAGCTCAATACTTTTAAGCACATCAAGGTAATAATATTTAAAACTTTATCAATTTCTGTACATATTTATGTGGATTTCAGTGTAATACGATTGGTGATTCATAAAAGTCTATGATTGTTTCATTATATAATAATTCTTGAGAATCACCACACACCGTGTTAAGTGTATCTTTCAAAAATAATAACACTAAGAATAATTCAATTTTTCCACAAATAAATTGGCTAGTTTAAAACATCAATGTTCTGATTTTTAAAAATATATATATTCGTTTCAGATTCCGTCCAGTCTACTTCCATGCCTTCTCAGCAACAAAGGAGTTTGAAGTTTCCAGCAGAATTTTACAAAATAAAACTCTCGCAACTAGCCCAGAAAGTTTTCATGACTTCAAGGTATACAAAATATAATAGCCAATTAACGGTGTTAATGTATATTTATAACTAGTTGATTATAGTACAAAATATAGAATTGAAACTATTTACAGAAGCATCGATACACAATTTATAAATGTTTTTTTATTTTATTTTTATTTAGCTTCTCGGAGAACGTGGCCCCAACACCCAAGCGTCATCCAATTTCTATGATGAGAAGTCAGATGTCTTATTCTATACTCAAGTAAGCTATCGTTATTTTACCACATTATGTGTTCGTTGCTTAATTAATCTGATTTAATTTTACATTTACTTCAGTTGATTCAATTATTAAATAATATTGAAACCACTAAAGAACACTCGTCAATAAAGAGTTAATAAAAAAGGTTATATGACTTTCAAATTGTAATTCATTCATTAGGGTTACATTTGTTGAATTAAATATATGTCAATGTCTCTCTATGTTCTGCAATAAGCTTTATTTATTCGATTATAAATAACATTATGAAGGTCCTTAACGTCATACAAATACTACATTCAGAATAATTTTGTATCTTATTTACTTCACTGCCAACATGTTTTTACACAATAATATTTTAGCAAACAAGTTTTTTTTTCAAAAATCCAGTATTAATAAATTAAATATAATATTGTATCCATCTTATTAATTCGAGAGAATTAAGAAAATAGTTTTCTAGTTTTTTTTAACACCGAAGATCTGTCTTAATTTAATATAACTAAATATTTAATGACAATGGGGAAACATTACACTCCTGAAGTAATTTTAAGCAGTACTGTTAAATAGATTGGCTTCATTTTAGTAAAAATAATAAACCACTCTGAACACTTTCGTTTTCAAAGGTAAACCGTGATGGAGTAGCTTGCTGGAATCCTAAGAAGCCCTTGACACCTGAGAACACAGTCTTAATCGCAAGTGACCCAATCAAATTGGAGTTCCCCAATGATTTGAAGGTAACCATATTTTGTTCTTCTAACGGAAGTTTGTTTGACTGGGTACAATAAACGTAAATACATAATAACGAAAAAAATACATATATTATTTACATTTTTTATAGCAGTGAAATTGGCATTCATTCATTGACTTCATTTGTAAAATATGTTTTTTTTAATAACGTAGTCTACAATATTTTTGTTTTATTTATTTTTTAATTCTCAGCATTTCTTGCAAATACAATGACTTACATAAAGATTTAAAAGAAGTTGATCTTAAGAAAAGTTGTCAAACAAAAAATATTGTAATAAGATTTCTTGGTAATATAATAAGTCAATTAAAATATATGATTCAAATGTACTTCTTTTTAATGTCACTTTGAAATACCTTGTAATGCAATGTAATTAAAATTAGTTATTATAATTACAAACGTTTTCTAATACATATATATTTCTTCTACAGGTTGCTGATGGCAAGGTATGGGTACTCGCTGATCGTCTGCCTAAATTTGTTTTCAAGGCATTAGACAAAAACGAAATTAACTTCAGAATTTGTACAATTCCTGTTCAAGAAGCGATTGCTGGAACAGCTTGCGCATAAACAAAAATGTGATTTTAGAAATATAAGATTTTGCGGTGTTTTTTAAAGCAATAAACGTACTTTTTAACTTTTATCTGTGTTTATTATTTTTTGACATTTATATTCGCAATAAAATACTATTTCAATAAGTATTCAATAATAAGTAGATAAGGAGATTTTCGCAAAAAAAAACATTATCTCTTGCATTCCCTGTTTTTCAAAACCTGTATTGAAATTACAGTTAGGTTAATGTTCAGAAGACCTGGCCGAACATAAAGCTCGTGTAAAAGAAAGAATGTCTAAGCATGGGTTAAAAAATGATTTCTTTACAGGTGACAAGCTATATTTAAAATCATTAGGCATACTACAATATCTCGAGAGTTTTTTCATCAAGCCCTCTTTGCCTTCTTCAGTTCTTTTTCGGAGGTTGGCGACCAAATCTCTGAACGAATACATACATATCTTGGGCCAGTCGTATTAGATCACCAGCTGCATGGACATAGCGTTTTTTAAAAATAGATTTTAGAGCATTTTTTTTTCATTAATAATCATTTTTATTCTTGCATTCGCACCTTCTTTTAAACATATAAACAGATTCTCTAACATCGTTCAGCCCTTAATTCAAACTTTTCTTTAGAAAATGGTCTTATTTTTATACCCTTCATGGTTATATCATCATCACCTTGGTAATATTATTCGGAAGTTTATTTATTAATGACATTGTTTGTAGAAATATTTTTCGGGTTAAAATAAGTTTAAGCAATGCAAATCACACAGATAATGCTCATCATTTTCATTTAGTTTATAATATTCTTCATGAGCGAAAACGGTCCCGATTTTAATAAATTCAAATGGAAATCAGCACAAATTTATATTTCATGTTTTGAATAAAAATTAAATGTTTATTTTCAGAACTTTCACAAGTTGAACCGAAAGTAAAATTTCATATATTTTAAATAAAGGTTTTTTCGGGAGCTGTGTAAATATATCATCAAACGAATCCATTATTGAATAAAACATAAAAAGACACTGGCAAATAAACGTCCGACCGGAAGTGCGATGCTACGCCGCTCAAACCCAATCAAGAGACTTCCATCAGACGTCAAAACAGAAGACTATGGGATGAGACACATCATTCTTATCGTCCATACAAGTCACTCGCAAATCACGATGTTAAATATCATATAAAAACGGTCACAGTGTCTATCTGAGAGCGAACATGTACGGTCTGGCCGTCTGTTTTTGATTCATCTTAAATTGCCTTATTATCAAAACAAACCGGCATTTCTTACTAAGTTACCCAGAGGTAAGCTGCTTTATTGGAACACCGATTTAAGGTGCTTGTTTTCTTAATACTCTAGGTACTATGAATTACATTGTTACGATCTACTAGGACAGCGAAAATCGTAATAATAATCTTAAATTATGCAGAAAATGCGCGTGATAGAAAACCGGTCTGAATCTTAATTTATAAATAAATACGGAGTTAGTACAAAAAAAATGTTTTATATATTATTTGAAGTATAACACATTTCAACCAATAATTAATTGTAAACACCTTAAAAGTGATTTCACTAAGGTGTTGTAATATCAGGAATCTTAAATAATTTAGCATACTTTTAGGAAAGTTTTTATGCTTTGATGTTATCGATAGAATTCAATTCAAATTAAGCGCTTTTTCACTACGTGCTTCTATTTATTTCTCCGAAATAGTTACAACCGTAACTTCAAAAATTACAGTGTTTTCTACAGCGGTATTCAAAATAATATTTCTCAAAGAAACATGTTCTGTAACTTACTCAAGTTGACTGGTTATTCTGGATTCCAGCTTTAATCGAGTATAACTGAGCAACTTCTAGTGTTATTACTAATCAAAAACCATGTGATTAGAATAGATTTGATTTATAATGGAAACGCTCCACCGAGAATCCGCTTATTAATTCAAAATAAATAACGTCATATGTTTTTGTGTAAAATATACCTACCGTACGGTACGTTTTTAACTATTCATGGATAAAACATAGCTTACTTTTCCTAAACCATACTGGTCACCTTCTTTTTCTTTTCTGCCGCTACAATCCGGGGTGGACCTTGGCAGTATCAATATAAATCTCCTCCACTCGGTCGTCTGTCTTCCTACGCAAGTCACTGACCTCCAGTACTCGTAAGTCATGTGACGACACGTCCATCCTGTAAAGTCGCTGTCTTTCAAAGTTTCTTCTTTCTTCAGGGGTAGAACATGCGACAAGTTTCGTTATATATGTCCGACACAGTGTAGGTATTAAGTTTTAACAAATCTGACAATGTCTGATTCACATGGATGTGCCGACGATCTCAGGTGTCATCCTAGCGGACAGGACCGAAAATCTTTAGGATCTTTCGCTCAAACACGTTTAGCTTCTAAGAGTTTTAACAACTAGCAGTCCAGGTGAATTGCTCCCAGCCCACTTTCGTATTCATGTCACCAAGTAAAATGTTTATGTTATTGCCGAGGCAGTCATCGGAGCATTAATCTACGAGGTCGTAGAAATCTTTTGTTTCATTATCCTTTTGTGCATGCGGAGTGATCACGCTGATATCCTATTAATTATCTTTAATCTGTAGTTTACTGCTGCAAGTTATATGATGAGTTGTTTGGTTTTGTTACTTACTATGAATCCAATACTAAATATATGCTTCAATCGATGGAAACTTTAGTACGCTATCCAATCTCTTCTTTCAAAGATTGTAAATCAAGCCAATCTTGTTTCTTCGGGCGATGATGTAAGCTTTATTTTCCACTATGATGTCTACAACGTTTTGAGTGCTACAAGTCGGTGGTGCGGTAGGGTATTTCATGTACATATTTGTTGGTTCTTTAAACATATGACAGGTCATTTATTGAGTATCAATTAATTTATATGAGGATCTTCTTGAAGTTTCATTTTATTTCTAGTGTTGGATGTTAATCCTCATCCTTATGCCCAACCTCCTTTTTGAAGGATCATATCTCTCTTATCCGTTAGCCCTGACCATATGCGCTTCCGTTTTCATGATTTAGAATAGGTTGCTCAGGTTTACAGGTCTTATCATTTTTGATGAGTTGAGATAGGAATTGAGTAAGAGATTCTATACTCTGGGGGCAGCTTAGTATTTTGCGAATGCAATTCCTCATCCCCCCTGCCATACTTACATATATTAAATACATGACAACAAAAATATAAGCGCATCTTCGTTTTTTTCTGGAGTGTTTTATATTTTATATTTTTTTTTATATTGTATTCAGCATTTAACTTAAAATTTAGGTAATTATTTGTGCTACGGTAAAGCTGTACAATCGATAAAACTATTTTGATGCCGAAGGTTATCAACAGACTTCAACAAAAACTGATAAAACCCGGTAGTGATGATATGTTACCGAAATCTGACCTGAATATTTTTTTAATGTGTACACTGCACAGTTTTTACACATTATAAATACACAAATTTTACAATATTGTGTGATCTGTCTTTCAAGTTTTGATAGAATGACGCCATGATCGGATAGACTAGGGATTTTGAGAGGTTTGGTAGTTAGTCTTGTGTTTTACGTCATTTTTTTCACATATAAAATACCATTTGAATCATTTTTATACGTGTATATACTAAAATAATAGTCTAATTAATGTCCCCTAATATTTTAAGCCATTACCTCTGGATGCCGTATTTTACAGTATTATTAATAACTAGTTTAGTTTAATATTGTTATCACCACAGAATAATAATTAATGAGATTATGCTTGTAGCTACTTTATGTTACAGTAAGTAAATGCAATGTAAATTTCGTACATCCTTGGCACCTGCAGTAAAATCAACCGGCAATGTAAGCACCAAGTGAAAGTAACAGAAGCACAGGACAACGTTCAAATTCCATTTAGGCTACGTCCTAAAATAAAGGATAGTTCTGAAAAAAATAGTAGAATATTAAATTTAGAAAGTGATTTGTGCAAAATAATTGGCACAGATTCAAAAATATTACAACATTCTTTTAAGAATACTCAATATTAGGTTAGTTTATCAATTTTTTAATTAAGAAGGCAATTTGCAAAAACAAAAAAATTCACGTGCATAAAAAATAATAATTGATGTTGCAAAATAATTTCATGTTTACATCTTCAGAAAATATACATTTGAACACTATGTTTATATGATAACTTTAATAATATAACTAATTTTTAAACGAATGGTTCCCAAACTTATTTCCCCCGTGGACCCCTAAGCCCAGTATTTTATCCTTCGTGGACCCCCTCCCCCAGGATGCATAATAGAGTAATGAAGTTTTCTAATTTTTTTAAATACAAATATGAGCACACTGTGATAGGGTTTTTTGTATAGTGGACAATTGTAAAAAAAATATATTTTTTTAATGAAAATGAACAAATGAAAACACAATCAAATTCTTACATAAAATAATAAAATCTGTTAATGAGTGGGATGAACCTGATGCTCCGATATCAATTGGTCAATATTTGGGTTCAAATTCGTAAGGTACAGTCGTAAATCTCCACGTTCAGTGATTTGCAACCGATTTCTTTTTTTCGTAAGAAAATTAGTAACTGCACTAAAACCTCTCTCCACGAGGTACGAAGAAGGAAATGCTATCAAAAACTTTCTTGCGATAGCCACTATACAGGATAAGCAACAGGGATATCTTTCTGCAGCCAGAACTGCTGGTAACCCTTTCTAAACTGTACCCTAAGTTCGTTTGTGCTTAATCCAATCAATTCTTCTTGTACTGTGACTTTTACTGTATCCATATATTCAATGACTCATTATTGATTAATAATCCACGGAGGTATTTCCATAGTAAAAATATCATAAAACCGGATTTTAAATTCTTTGTGAAGTACATTTAAATGTTCAACGTCGATTAAAAGATCATCTTCCTGGACGTTTGTCTATGACATGTTGGGAAACTGCGAAAATTCGGAAAAAAATATGTTTTGTTTAATAAATTTAAGAGATAGTTTGCTTTGACCTATTTAAACCCGCATTATTTTGATTAAATTTGATTCCATTGATCCCGGTCCGTGGACTCCCATTTACATCTCGTGGACCCCCATTTTTTTTATTCCTGTCAGGGACCCCCGGGGGTCCATACGGACCACTTTGGGAACCTATGATTTAAACGAATACTTCAAAGCCGAATTTATTATTTAAAATGTAAATAGTAATTTCTTTTTTAAAAAAAAATGTATTTACTTTTCTTTTGTTCACAGAAAATGACTAAGTTCATTTTTCTCTGTGCTCTGGCACTGATTCACGTTTCACAGGGAGCTGAATTGAAAGATGAGTTTGTTTGGAACCTTATCGATTACGCATGGCCAAACGCTGACTTTAAGGCAAACGCTATCAAGACTGGAGCTTTCGTCCCAGAAAACAACTTACCCTTAGGGCTTGCCTTGTGGAAAGATAAGCTGTTTATCAGTGTACCGAGATGGAAGTCGGGAGTCGCATCGTCTCTGAACTACGTCAAGATTGGTTCTGATAAATCTTCTCCTCTGATCCCGTACCCATCTTGGGAAGCTAACTATATTCCTGTCGACGACAAAAGCGTTCCGAAGGCTGTCGAAAATGGAGAATCACTAAATGACAACTCAACCATCATCTCTGTGTTCCGAATGTCAATCGACAAATGTGACAGGATGTGGGTTATGGACACTGGTCTAGCTGATATTCTTGGTAAGTTATTCGACCTTATTATTATTTTCTAATACTTTCAACGTACTTATTTTACCGTTTCGACTATAGTAAGCAAAGTATTTCTGCAGTAATTGGTAGTATGTCTTCATTTTCTCTAGGTGCACCTAAAGTGATGGCGAAACCTTCGTTGGTCATCTTTGACCTAAAAACAGATACCCTTGTCAGAAGATACTTCTTTAAGGATTCAGATTTGAAAGAAAGCTCATTCTTGGCCAATGTGGTAAATTGATTTGATTGCACTATTTATATTTAAATATAATTAAATGTTAAAGTTAAATTATAAAGTCGTCCACCAAATGAAATGAATGTAGAAATATTCTACATCTCTCAACGAAATTAAAATTATAAATATTTGGGATATTAATTAAGGATTCAAATTTGACAAAAGGCACTTTCATGGCCAACGTGGTAAGTTGATTAGATTATACATACGTATATTCATGAAATTTTATATTAAAGCATCACACTTAAAAATTAAATAAAACATGTATGTAAGTATACCTAAATAATAAAAAATAAAAAAATATTTTTTTAATAAGAACACATAATCCTTCTTATTATTGTCAAACAAATCGGTCAAATACAATAATTTAAAACTATCAAATCAAAAATTAAACATATTCTTTTCAGATTGTCGACTCAAAAGAAAATAGTTGCGACGATGCTTTCGCTTATATTCCCGATCTTGGTGCTGGTGGCATTGTTGTATATAGCATGAAGGAAAACGACTCGTGGAGAGTAAATCATCACTACTTCAAATTTGATCCTCTTGCCGGTCAGTTTAAGATTGGCGGAATCACTGTCGAATGGAAAGATGGTGTATTCAGCGTGGCTCCTGCCAAGATGCAAAGCGATGGGTGAGCACTTTAAAGATATTCAGCATTCCTTCATCACACTCATGAACACACCTGAATCCAAATTTTTACTTAAATTATGTGTCTTTTCGATAAAGGTATGATTACAAATTATATATGATTTTCTTTCTTTAAATTATCTACTGTACAAAATCCCTACCAAAGTGAGCAGCATTAAGTCAGCTGTCGACGACACATTTAAAGTTAATATAAATAAAAAAAAAACAACATTATTGGGCAAGCAAGAGGTGTCTATAGAAAACAAACAGAACGACTAGTGATCTAAGTCTAAGGGACAAAAAAATGCTAGGCATGATAATTTTGAAAATATTACAAGTAAGAATAAGAAGTTTTTAATCTTACACGATTATTGCATTTAACAATATGTACTATTTTTGGCAGACATTGTGGTAAGATTGGTGATTCTTATATTTTGTTTCCCATTGTTTTATAATAATTTGAGAGACTCACTCGATGTCTGTCCGATATTAGTAAAATAAAAAAAAATACTGGCTCAAAACGTCTATTACTTTATTGTTAATTACAAATTTTATATTCGTTTCAGATTTCGTCCAGTCTATTTCCATGCCTTCGCATCGACAAAAGAATTTGAAGTTTCCAACAGAATTCTACAAAATAAAACTCTCGCAAATAACCCAGAAAGTATAATTGACTTCAAGGTATACAAATCAAAATATAATATATAATAAATATTGTTCATTTATAAATAAAACTGTTCGATAGCAGTAACAATACAAGATCCAAACATTTTACAATAGCATCTACATATGTATTCGTAATTTATACATGTTTTTTGATTACTTTATTTAGCTTCTCGGTGAACGTGGCCCCAACACCCAAGCGTCATCCAGTTTTTATGATGAAAAGTCAGATGTCTTATTCTATACCCAAGTAAGTTATCGTTATTCTATCGCATTATGTGTATTTTTTTTTAATTGATCAAAGATAGTTTTACCTTAGTTGATTTTTACTAGAGAAGTAATTTTAAAAATTCGTTTTTTTTAATAAGTAGCTGTTTTCCTGGAATGCGCAAAGTTTGCACCTTATACTGCCTATGAGTATGTGAGTTTTCTTACCAGGTTGTCGTTAGGCAAAGCTATACGTCTGACGCTTCTGCGTTTTGAAGAAGACACGGTGATTAAGCCTACGTTTCTAAAATATGTGTTACAGGGGCTCTATATGTTGGCTTAACCTGGTTTATCTGCCAGGGACTTCCTTTTTAGCCGGGAAACCACTAGAAGAGTCGCCTTTTGCAGCTATAGACAAAACTGCATTCCTCAATGATAGTTGCGGGGAGGCCAGTAGATGGACTTGCTGGGATTGACATTTTCCATTATTTACTGTGCGCACATCTATGGGCTCACATGGTACCACCAACCATTGACCACCAAATAAACAATTCTCTCTGAATACTTTTTTTCACAGCCTAACCTCGATGGAGTAGCTTGCTGGAACCCTAATAAACCCCTGACGCCTGAAAATTCAGTCATAATCGCAAGAGACCCAATCAAATTGGAGTTTCCTAATGATTTAAAGGTAATAGGAATGAACTCATTTTTTTAAGACCTTGATCTTTTTTAAGAGTTATTTGTCAAATGAGTACAGTAATTGGTACACATGTAACTCAAAAACGATAAAAAAACAAAATTTAGATAATTTCAATATAAAATCAATTATTTATTTAACAGTTAATTACATATAGCTTGCCATATCAGTGAAATTGCCATTCATTGACGTATTTTTAAAATGATTTTAATTACAAACTCTACATCTATGGATGTTTTGATTTTTTTACCGTTTACATTTCGCACATTATTCATTTTTCTTCATCCATTTTTAAAAACTTACCTTAAAAAATATTAAGATTATCGGTTACATTCTTTTTATTATTAATCGAATGTATTAGTCCATAGCCGTATTTAATTATTTTAATGATAGATTGAGGTAATTTTTTCGAATCTTTATGTAGTTTAAAAAAAGTTATTATATTATATTATAATAAACATTTATTTTACAGGTTGCTGGTGACCACGTCTGGATAATCGCTAATCGTATGACCAAATTTATTTTCAAGGGTTTAGATAAAAACGAAATTAACTTCAGAATTTTAACAATTCCCGTTCAAGAAGCGATTGTTGGAACAGCTTGCGCATAAATAAAAAAAGTGATTTTTTGAAGAATAAGATATGGTAGTGTTTTTTAAAGCAATAAACTTACTTTTTAATATTGTTCTGAGTATATTATTTATATTTTTAGATTACAATATTATCTCAATGAGTACCCATTAAGTTACACATAAATATAATTACTTCAAATTTATTACGGTTGTACACATGATGGATTTGTGACGACGAGGTGTTAAAATAGGCAAAATCGTGTGGCGTCACAATTAGGGAATTCAATCCCGAGCCAAAATGTTGATCCTAGGATTTCGGGATTAGAATTTTTCGGTCCCGGGACTGGTCCCGGGATTAGTACATTTTTTTAAGAAATAAAAATTGATAATATTGGTAAAAAATAAATTAAACCATTTATTTTATATTATATAACCAGCTGTGGGCTGCCAATACGTTACGCTTCTAAACTTAAAAGCTCCCTTAATCTCAGTTATTCGCGATGTAATGAGAGGATTTTTTAATAACTCGTAAAAAAATATGCACCATAATTAATAAATCAACTTAATATGCATACATTATGTAAAAATACGCAATATAACTTAAAATAATTAATGTCGATAGCGGAAAAAAGTATCTACCTACTTCAGACTGCAAGTGTACCTAAGAGAACACTAAGTAATTTCAATATTATATTAAAATATGCCCGAAGTTAATACCAGACCATCAATTGTTTCGCCATTTAGTCTACGGTTTATTGTGCAAAGAACCAATACAATATATTTTTATATTTATCATATCCGGTGACAAGTGCTTTTGTAGAAAGATCATTTTTTACAATGAAAATAATAAGAACATTCAAAAGAAATAGTCAAAGATAATTGATTTTCAACTCTTGCAATAATATTAGTCGAAAAAACTGTAAGTCATTATATTAGATAATATGCGGTTATTGATAACTTTAGTCGCATAAAGTCGGCAAACGCGCCTTTGATATTTATCAAACTATTCATAAAGAAAGCTAACCGAAATACAGTGGCGTAGCGGGGGGGACGGACCGCCCCGAGCGGCATATTTCTGTGGGCGGCATTTTCGAAAATGAACTGAAAATTTTGAAAGTAATATGAAAATAGAGATTGATATGTATACAGAATCAATGTAAGCAATATCACTTTCCCTATATTTTCTTCCGCCCTCTGACACTATATACTTTTTTGGTGGCGGCATTTTTGATATTTTTAAAGTTTAAAAAACAAATACAAATTATTTTGGATATAGAATCAATGCGAGCTTTATTTCAATATTATGCTTTCTTTCATCTAGTTCGTGCTTTGTGACTTACTGATCAAACACAACTTATTGGGGGTCGCGTGTTTAATAAATAGAAAAAAAACTTAAGAGGTAATAAACAAGCGATAATTAATTCACCATTTTTTCCTGGCATGATTATGCTTTGTAAAACACTAAAAACAAGATCATGGTAGCATTGCTTAGGAAGAATTAAAATTTTTGTTGCTGTTCCTGCTAATCAAACAGAGATATGAAGAAAAATTGAAATACTCTTGTACTTTTGCAATTTAAATGAAAAATCTCTTTCTTATTTAATTTGCATTCATACCAGATCGACCAGTGGTGACTTTTGACTTATGCAATTTTTACACTCAAAAAAAAAACATTCGGGGACGTTAGTTTTTTCCGACTACGGTAACGACTCCAATTCTACAACCATGTTTTTAATAAAACAGATAAAATAGATGTTGATAACGTTACTTACGATTTTGTGAAGAGGAAAGCCAGAAAATTAAATTTTGTTTTTAAATGTTTTTTTCCCTAATGTTATGTTTACAAAATAAAATCTGGTACCTTTGGTTATGAATTAACGTACAACTTTATATTCGTTTACTTATTTGTAATTTGTCACTTTTCCTCCAAACATAATAAAAATACAATTGACTAATATTTTTTTTGACACATTAAAAAAAGTTCATGCTCTGAAAAAAAATCCAAAAGAAAAAAAAATAACAAAACACAATATTTTTAGAGAAATTGTATTTATAAATAAAAAAAATTGATTCACCTGGAGTATCAGCAAAAAAATATAAGTGATTTAAAAAAAAAAGTGGACAAATTATTGAGGGGGGGCGGCAAATTCAACCTACGCCACTGCCGAAATATGTTTTAGTTGACACATGTTTTATTACATAATTGATGTTAATAGAACAAAAAAAACATGACATCACGAAAAACAAACACTGCGATTGATATCTGATAACATTCATTAAGAAGATATAGAAAACAAAGGCACCGAAAAATTATTACTGTAGTAAAATGCATTCGAATAAATGGGATAAAGATGTTAGGCATCCAATTACGTTTTTGTCTGCGGTAAGTCTTATCGCAAAGAATGTAAACTGCCGCTCGGCTTGAAAACCAACACTTTTGTTTTATAATAAAATCAATCCCGAAAGTTTCGGGATCATGTCTTCTAATCCCGGGATTGAAATGTATCGAAAACTGTACGGGATCCCGGGATTGGATTCCCTAGTCACAATGATGGATGGCCCAGTTTCACTGATATTTTTTCCGTCTTAATTTAAAATAACTATTGCATACAATTAAATTATTATTAACTGTCTTATTCAAGGCAGAATTCATACAGGTTTTTATTAATTCACGAGTCTTCTAATGAGCATACGGGTTTGACTGAGCTGGATACTCGTATTTGGCTCAGTCAGAAGACTTGACTTCGTAACACGGACAGATGCCATTATGTGATATTGTATGCTGCCTTAGTTCGACATGCCTTCCTGGTAGAGGTATGCACGAGCCCAAATTTGATGAAGCTACCTAGTCCGAGCCCGACCAATCCTCGGAGTCTCGATCCCAGACTCCCAGTGTCCCGTTGAATCAACGTGTCGTTTTGAGACAGTCCTTTTAACTCTCATTAAAGATTGTTCACACTAATGTAATCAGAATACGCATACTAAGCGAATTATTATGTTTGGATAAAACATTATTTACAGTTGTAAATAAGATATTTAAATATTATTTTGTGTGAATTGTATTTTTATAACTGTTTCTTCAGTGTGGTCAGTATTTTAAGATTCAGTAAAACGTCAAATTTTTACGTAACATAAGCACTATAAAAGCTTTGCAGTATCATAAGAAATTGCAAAAAGAGGAAAACCATTCACAGATGGTGAGTACATCAAAGATTGTTTTATACGTGCATCTGAAGAATTGTTTCGTAATTTTAAAAACAACGCAGAAATTATGAAAAAAAAAAAAAAATTGCCATTATCTATCTGCTAAAACAGTACAAGATAGAACTGCTAAAATGTCTTCAAATGTAACACACATGCAAATGAAAGACATTCAACTGGCTTCTGCCGTATCACTTGCTATAGATGAGTCTTGCGACATAAGAGACACGGCACAAGTTGCCCTTTTCGTAAGGTATATGTCGTTCCAAGTTCCAAAAAAAGAATTGCTAGGATTACTACCGCTCTCAGGGCAAACTCGTAGAGAAGATATAGCAAATGCTGTGCAAAAATGCCTGGAAGATAATAGAATCGATATAAATAAAATCGTTTCGATAGCAACATGATGGAGCCAGAAGTATGACAGGAATACATAGAAAGGTAACATCAATTCTTCAGAAAAAAATAAACCACGAAATTCTGACGTTCCACTGCATAATTCACCAAGAAGCACTTTGTGCCCAAACATTTCCGGCCAAAATAGTAGAGATCATGAACTTGGTAATTAAGATTACTAACAGCATCTTGGCAAAAGCACTCTACCATCACCAGTTTAAAGATTTCCTTAATGAAATAGATAGCCAGTTTTCTGACCTACTTCTGCACAATAAAGTACGATGGCTTTCCAGAGGTCACGTGTTGCAACGTTTTGCTTTGTGCTTGAGTGAAATAAAAACATTCCTCAATGAAGAAAGCATTGAGCATCCCGAATTAGAAGAGGACAAATGGCTGCAAAATTCAACTTAATGGTAGATACTACAATGAAACTAAATGAATTAAATCTAAAATTGCAAGGAAAGGACAACCCAGCCTAAACAATTGAAACAGGATATCGCAAAACCAGCAAAACAGGATATCGAAACAATTGCACCATTATGCAATCGCGCTGCTTGAAAAGGACCTAATGGGCAATGGCATATTCAAACTCGCGAATATTTACACATTTGTATACAGTACCGGCGCGAGGTTATTTGGCGCCCTAGGCAACGGTTATTGGCGCGCCCCCTTTTTAACAAATTGTGGAATATTTTTTTTATATTCATGTCCGCTCTCAATGTGAATCATATGGCCTCCTAATGGGGGTATCTCAAAAGAAGTTTTTTGCGAGAACTGTTTGCTAGTCAGTCGCTCAACCTACCTTTTTCGAAGTATGTAGAATACGACACATACTTATAACGAACAGATACAAGTTTAAACTATTATTTGTTATTAGAATATAAAAAATATATTTTTACTCAATTTATGCGCCCCTTAATGATTTGCGCTCTAGGCGATTGCCTATTTCGCCTGTATGGTAGCGCCGGCCCTGTTTGTATACATTTTATTTTCAACAAAATTTGACCACTTTCTAGGTACAACGCTCGTTGTACCGCAATTGACGATAAAAATTCGTCACCATAACTATCAAAATTCGATTATAAGTCACTATCAGTTTTATAGCCACATACAAAATTTTCAAATTCACTACCGTCATTCTCATACATTTGATCATCCCCTTCTTCTATTCTTTGCCTTTTCCAACAAGATATCTGAATCATTTTCAGAAAGAAAGACATTATAAAGGGAACGCAAATGTTCTTAAACATGGGTGGGGAACCTTTTGTTTTCCAAGGGCCACATTTATTTATCTGATTCAACATAAGGCCAAAAAATTTTTTTTAAGTGAATGGTTCACGAGATTTAGTCGACGGCAAACGATCGATTTACTCTGTTTTCAGGCGTGAAAGACCTATATCCTCTTAAGCGTACCGATTTGTAATTAACGATTATGAAAATTGAAGCTGTTGAGAAATTAGGCACATAAAAATATATTTTCTTTTTTTAAGGGTAAATTTTTAAATTTTTAAATAATTTTAAAGGGTAAATATTTTTTTTTCATATGGAACTGGAGAGCCGTAACTTTACATAGAAAGAGCCGCAGGTTGCCGACCCCTGGCCTAGAGCGTCAAATAGCCTCGCGCCGGCACTGCTGGTAATTTGGCTGAAGCTCATTGCAGTTGATTGGTCGTGTTTTCATCAAGCAACCTAACACAAAACTTTGTTATTATCAACGTTCCCTCTAATTTTTCTACTGTGTGTGCGGTAAATTTTCAGTAAAATAAAAAATGTGCGCAAATATGTTGATAGTTATTTTCTGACCTACTTACTGACACTAAATAAATTAATTCTTCATTTCAAGCCGCTAAATAAAAAAATGTAACTCCATTGTACAACATTTATATGTGCGGTCTGTGCGACGGACAGAAAAAAGTGTGCGGCCACATCTTGCGAGGTGTGCGCGCGCACACCTTAACGGGAACATTGGTTATTACTACATTTTATTTTGAAAAGAACGATTCGCAGCGATATGTAGTCCAAAATGCTGATGTCATGAGCCATTGTCAGTTGTTTTAATTTTTAGGAAATTTATCCTCGAGAATATTATTTTGATAAAACTTAAGGTTCTCAAGATGCAGAAAGTGCCGAAAAAAGTTTTCAATTGGGCCGCGGGTTGGCAATGTCTGTCTTAAGTCAATACCAGCAAGCCACTCATCAAACAGATTACAAGTAGACAGATTACTTTAGTGTGTATAAATAATAACATATACATGAGGCGGCCAAAGTCTTTTTTGTATTTTTTATGTGTATTTTCATCTTTATTAACTGTAGAATATGGATGATTTCAGTTTACAACTGAATTTTAATCATTATTCTGCAAACTATACTCTATCTAGCGTTAACGTACTCAAAATTGCTGTCGAAATTTATTTTCCATTTTTTTTAAATTTATTAAAACTTTATTGTGAAATGGGCTGTGTCAAAGCCCCCTATAGTCAAAGCCATGCTATTGAGTTGAAAACAGGTACTTTTTTCAGATGAGCGGGCCGGCGTCATAATTTTCAAAGTAATATCACGTCATTATGAAACCATTTATTACTGTTATTTTGAAGCAAATACATATATATATATTGTAATTATATATCTTTTCAATTAAATCATTTTTTAAATAAGAAAAAATCACATTTTCTAAGGTTTTTTAATAAAAATCTCTGAGAACAAAAGCAAACAAAGATGCCAAATCATTTTATTTGAATTATTTTTTTTACAATATTTCAATACAGAATATGAGGTTGGATAGTTCATTAAAAAAACCAACGTCATTATTGGGATTTTAATCAATTAATATTAATCTCGAAATTTATTTGTGCACACTGGTTCGTCACTCAATCTTTCCATAAGATTTCTCAAGTCATATCAGTAATCAAAAATCAGTTAGTCAAACTAGGATAGCACAATTCACTTCATTATTTTTTTTATATTGTTATTGATTAAATCGTCATTTACTTGGTATATTGCCATTATTATATGATAAAAGACGCAGCATGTATTTCATAATATCACAATAGGCGTCAAAATCTTATATAATATTATATGAATTCCGCTTGTTACCGTCGTTTATGTAATTTATAATTTATATTCTATATAATTGTGATACTTAATAGTGGAAAGTTAAATTTTATTGGTATTTACCATACATCGCATATCTTGCCATTCGCTATATTTCTTACAATCATTACTTAATTTGCATATATGGCCCTTCCGATGTATCGTAAATTGTAAATTAATAACACCAACGAATCACAGAATATCCATACGAGAAATCTTTCAAACATACATGTTACATTTAACGAAAAATAAGCTCACAAATAGGAATTTAGAGTTGATCTACGTATAACCGCCATACAATTTGTTAGTAAAGGCAGGGATTCAACGGCCAGCTCAGAATTTGCTGATTTTCTACAGCACTGCTTGGAACTTAAGACTGCTATGTCTGTGTTAATCTTAAAAAATAAATAATATTCACCCTAAAAAATATTTACCCTTGAAATGAATGGTCTTCATTTTTTTCAATTGTTTCCCTGTCACATTTAATTTACGTACCTACCAGACCATTCTGCAGTGGTGGACCCAGAAATTGCCCCAGGAGGGTTCGATTCGATTTCGATAAATAATACATTAAAAATAGATGATTTAAAAATAATTTATTTAAATAAAAATAGTCAATACATAATTATGTATGTATTCTATTTGCCGCCTGTGTGGTCGAGTGGTCAACGTCGTTGGCTACCGCTACGGAGGGCACGAGTTCGAGTCCCAGTACGGGCAGTTTTATAAATTAATTTTTCAATAGATTTATGAATTTCTGTTCAAAGGCATGGATGTATGTGATGTCTTGAATTCCTCCCTCCCACCAATCCTATCCTATAAACGGGGCGTATCGAGAGCGATTAGCTAACCACCAGTCCTGTCCTAGCCCTATCCTTCTATTCCTACTCTCTTTGGAAAAAGAGAGGTTGAGCAACTGAGTAACAAGCAGTTCTCGTAGAAACACTTCTGTTGAGATAAACTCCATTAGGAGTCCATATGCTTCACATTGGGAGCCAGTGGCGGATTATCCTATAAGCGCATGAGGCGCGCGCTTGGGGCCTGTGAATTGTAGGGACCTCAAAAATGGCTTATATTAAAAAACCCAAATACATTTTGTTTGGATTGTTATGTATTTTACACGAAACTTCTTGATGTTCTCATGTTATCAGAAAAACAGTGCCTCCAAATTTTATTGCGCCTGGGGCCTCTCGTGTGCTTAATCCGCCACTGTTGGGAGCGGACATGCTTAACTTTTTTTTATTTTATAAAACATAGTAAACTAAGCAATTAATTTTCAATAGGTTCATAAAGAAAGTATTGCTTTCCATTAGAGTAGTGGTTTTCAAATTGTATGTTGCTACGCAATACCTATGAAAAAATATTTGCACACCTACCCTTCCATATAATAATAAAGACACGACATATATTGATAATAAAGACACACACAAGGGTAAAGACATATTTTAAGCTGTTCGCGCCTCCCTTTACAACAGTTCTCTCCTCCTCTGGGAGGCGCGTCTCCCGATTTGGAAAACGCTGCAATAATGATTTATATATATTTATTTATTTTTAAACCATGTCCGCTCCCAATGTGGAGCATATGGACTCCTAATGGAGTTTATCTCAACAGAAGTGTTTTCTACGAGAACTGCTTGTTACTCAGTTGCTCAACCTCTCTTTTTCCAAAGAGAGTAGGGATAGAAGGATAGGGCTAGGACAGGACTGGTGGTAAGCTAATCGCTTTCGATACATCCATATGCCTTCAAACAGAAATTCATAAATCGATTGAAAAATCAATTTATAAAACTGTCCGTACCAGGATTTGAACCCGTGCCCTACGTAGCCGACTCCAACAACGCTGACCACTCGACCACACAGGCAGCCTACTTTACAGGCAGCCTAATTTTACTTCTTCAAAAATGATGATGGTTTTACGGAAGACAATATAGGGCAATAATAATTCAGGTTTCAGATCCATCAACTTTTGTCATTGACATCTGTGTAATGATAACAATGTCCAAGCCAATTGAAATCGAAAAACCTTCTCTCACTCACCAGATTTGATTGGATCAGATTTATGTTTGTGAAGCTAATGAAAAAAAAAATGAAAATTTTGTCAATAAGGACAACAAGCTATTGAATTTACATTAGCTTAGAGTTAAACTTAACTTACTTATTCCGATACAAATAACATTTATCTGGTATAATATTACAAACAAAAAGCAAAATTTAAAAAAAAAACACTTAATTTTAAACTCTTATTTATCTTTTGATTAAGATGACGTTTACTTTATAGTACTCCCTTACATCAAGATATAAATAGCAGTGGCGGTTCTACGTACTGGGCTAGGTGGGCTTAGTCCGACCTGTGTTTTTCACGACCGCGCCTTATACGTCTCAGCCTGCAGTCATGCGTCAGCGGGCTACTTTAAACTAGCCCATACATACAAAATCACCAACATAATTACCAATCTTGTTGTATTGTATGACAGTTCCGTACGGCTTTTTGTACATCTTCGTTCACTTAGAAGGAGACGAATTTGAGGTCCAGTTTTTACTATTCTATTATTTCTTACTTACATTAGCTTTTATTTTATTAAATAATAATTTATGCTTTGCATTGGTGTCGTATTATTTGTTAATTTGCTTGTAGATTAATGTATAATGTGAAGTGGAAACATGCACAATTTTGTAAATAGTATACAATACTAAACTTTTTTCTAGCCCACCCAAGATTTTAGGTCACGAACCGCCACTGATAAATAGCTATACATGTATAGATAAACCAAAATTGTGTTAAACATATTTTGACGATGGTGTGAAGCAGAAATAGATATAAACTTAAAACTTATAATTTTAAGATTTCGACTGAAGGTGCTTGCTTTAATTTTAATATAAAATTTGAACGATTCAAATGCAAGTTTTACAATTCATTTGGTATCGATTTCTTACCTTTCTGTTTATTAAAATTCTTTGATTTATCACAAGAGACTATTGCTTCAGCTGTAGATTAAATTATATAATATATTTTATTTCATTCTCAAATTCAGCAGAATGTTCTGTTCTATTTGTATGTAAATTAAATAATAATTACAGTTATCTTTGGAAAACATGAATATAATCGATATCTACTAATGAATAGTTAGTACATATTTATTTATACAACACAAAACTTAAAATATGTTCAGTTCATAGTTTGTGCGTGAGATCTCAAGATGGGTCGCAATCTAAGCGTAAGTCTTCAGTTGACAACGTTTGCGGGGCGTCACTTGCAGCGTGAATTTGCGTGCATGTTAATTTAAATTCGCTGGCCACCCAAGACACTTGTATAAGCGTAGCACGTGTTTTTATATACACGCTGCAAGTGACACCCCGTAAGTGATACCACCAAGGCGTCATATAAACTAGTTTACTTCTATTGAGTTTTTACGCCTATTAAAAAAAATGGAATGTAGATTTTACAGTTTTTTTCGTGCATATAATAAAAACATATTTCACCTTGGACTGTAATTATTTTAACTTTGCTTAACCAAAAGACAAATTAGTGTTGATTTTTTTCTGCTGAATAGGATTGTCATTGAAAGCGTAAAAAGTTTATAAGATATAAACTTGATTCAAAATATTAATTGAAACAATTTGTATAAAAATGAGAAGATTGATATTATTGTTGCTATAAATAAATTAAAAACTTACTATGAAGAAATCTTTGTATACATTATAAAATCGTTTTTGTTCAAATTTCACCTTTTCCACATAACAATGCAAATCAAAGTTGCTCAAGTCTACTCAATTAATTGTTACAAAAAGTGGCGTAGTAAACACTTTGGAGGACCCAGACGAGATAAAATGTGTAGGCCCTGTTTTTCGGGTAACCCAAGTCTTCCAAAATCCCATGTAAAATAAAAATGCACACTGAAAAGTGAATTATATGAATCATAAATCATAATATTTTAAAGGCAGCAAGTGTGTTTTATGCGCTTACAAACTTTATATTAAAGTTTGCAGCGCTGAACGAATTTACTTAAAGCGTGACGTTTCGTGGCCCTCGAGTTGTCGGATAATCCGCCAATGATTTAGGAAGCATACTCACCTTACTAAATGGCAAAGCTATTATACTTCTAACAGTGTTAATGTTTCGTTAAAAAGTTATTATTCAAAGAATATTTTCATCTTGTCTATTATTGATATTCGACGAGAATATCCAAAATTAGAACAACAAAAATACGATCATCCAATAATTTCAATAATTATTTATTTTCGCATTTTGTAATATTTTGAAAAATGTTGATAAAACATGTTTATAGAAAAATAGTATACGTAATCAAAACTTATTTAAGGTCGATAAGGTTATGAAATAAATTGTAACAAAATATATGATAAATAATTGATAATAGATAGATAACTTCATTTAGCCACAAACTAAACAAATTTGTTTTTCAATGACTCTGAATATAAATCTATTAAAATCTTCGGGTGATATTTTTCGGGCTATAGTTTCGTACAAAAACGTGACATGAAATCCTTTTTTCGTATACATTTTACTAGATATTTAAAAATACGCAGACATAAAGAAAAATGCATCTCCTTTTCAATCGGATTCGGACGATTTGCAAATGCCTGAATCGGAGTCGTAATTTTTTTCATAACTTCACAGCCCTAAACATTTTGCAATTACTGCATTTCACAAAATAGTAAATTTTATGACAAATTCAATTTAATATACATATGTAATGAATGTCATAATTCAACTACCCGGGTAAAAAAATAAGAAACATCTTCTTAGTTGTGATTAACTTAACTTGTGATTTTTTCAATATTGACCAGTTTTATTATATTATGCCGACTCTAATGCTAATATTTGTACTATAGAAAATCACTTGAATGGTTTTCACTGCCAATACTTGGTGGAAGGCATTATATTCAAAAAATAAAATACTCATTTCGTCGCTTTACTGTCAGAAGTCATTAAGTGGCATGTCGCTCAAAACTGAGTTAGATATCACAATATACGTACTTTGTGATGCTTTCTCCAGTCGATAAGTCTTTATGTCGAAAAACTTTTTTAAGCTTAATTGAATACTCTAATAGTCACTCAGTGTATTCGTTGTTACATGATTTTTGAAAAAAGTCACTAACTGCGGCATCTTACAACGGAAAACTTCTCTGGAATCGAGAGAATAAGTATTTGTGAGACTTTTGGAAACATATTGTAATATAATACAACCCAAGTTCAAATTTCATTTTTTTCAGATTATCCAAAACATGTTTGCTATAATATTCTTACTGGCAATAATTCAACTCAATTCTTGTGATGTTGAAATAAATGAAAAGTTTGCATGGAAAACAGTCGGATTTGATTGGCCAAGCCCTGATCTTATGAGAGAGTCAATTCAAAAAAAGGATTACATTCCCAAGAACAATGTACCGGTGGGACTTTCTCTGTGGAAAAATAAAATCTTTATCACAATTCCAAGATGGAAGACTGGAGTCGCGTCCACGCTCAATTATATAACAATGCAAGACAGTAAATCTCCGTTACTGATTCCTTATCCATCATGGGAAAGCAACTTAATAACACAATCCATTCGCAATTCCAATCAACCTAAAGACGATAGTTTGCCTATTGTTTCTGTAATGCGATCATTTGTCGATGTCTGCGATAGATTGTGGGTATTGGACGATGGAGTAGAAGATATATTTGGTAAATAGATTTCAAAATTTATTAAGCTTAGTTTTGATATTACTATTATTACTGGTTATTACTGGTAAGCATTGGTCCAATTTTAACTTTCGTTTTATTTGTTTCTAGGAAAGAAAACGAAAATAGTACACAAATCTATCTTGATTTATGACCTTAATACAGATACCCTAATCAAACGATATTTCTTTGATGATGCAAGCCTCAAACCAAAATCTTTTTTTGGAAATATAGTAAGTAAAAACGATTACACGTTATCAAATAATTGTTACATGACACATAATATTAAATAACGGTGAAGTCGTGTCAAGATAAAATAAATATACATTTGATATGCACTGTAGAAATATGTATTTAGATTAATAAATTAAATGTTGAAAATAATGAGCAACACAGGATTTGATCCAATCATTAAAAGTAACAATATTACCGACTTTCATTCCCTTGCATGGAGATCAAAATTTGTAATTTGTAATTCTAAAAGAGGTTTCGTTATTGGATTGAATTTAAGAAATTGTACATTACAATAAAATATTTCATTTTTCTTAGTTTAATAATTTTTATTTTTATTTTACATGTGGTGGATGTCACGGCTGATAAATGTGAAGATGCATTTGCGTATGTGTCTGATCACTCCGGATTTGATCTTATCGTATACAACTTAAAAGAAGACTCGTCTTGGTTAATAAACCATTTATATTTTCACCCTGACCCCTTATCTGGAGAAATATTCGTTGGAGGTATCCGAGCTCATTGGACGGATGGTGTTTTAGGACTAGCACTTGGCGACATTAATGAAAATGGGTAAATAAATATAAAATAATATATAAAGGGAGTATTTTCGTTTTGACCTAACATAAGATTAATGCATAGGTAAAATACAAATACAAACAACAATCTTCTGTACAAATATCATATTTTATTACAATTAAAAACCAAATTACAACGCCTCGAGTAAAAGTGAAGGTACCGAGGTACCTCACTCTCTTTATTTGTCAAAAAGCTCTTAATTTATAACAAAACTTTATCCACTTGCTAAGTCTATTTTTTGCGAGATTGCATCTTTACTTTACTAGCAGTAAAAATTATACACCAAAGGTTATATAATCAGAAACAAATTTTCAAAATTGAAACCTAAATAACAAGCTTTTCGTACTATTTTGTTATACAACCACTGCTAATATTGTTTTAAAATTAATTTATTAGCGCTAATTTTCCATAACAACAAAAGTAGAACTTAGAGTAATAAAAAAAGTTTATTCAACTTTTATTATTTTAATATAGTATTGACTTTTATTTGTGATATTAGTTTTAATATTATGTTCATTTTATTTGTAGATATCGCACCTTATATTTCCATGCACTAACAAGTACAACACAATTTGAAGTGTCGACTCAAACAATACAAAATAAAACATGGTCCAACGATAGAAATGCATTCGATGAATACAAGGTAACATTAAAAAACAGTTCATTTCACACTAGTAACATACAGCTGACAGTTTTTAAGAATGATTTAACAACTTTTTCTTGTTATGACTGTTTTGTTAGTAATATAATATAGCTAGATATTCAGAGTAATATAATATATAGACTTTGTCATATGCAAATCAATACAAATAAAACACACAAAAATCATCATACTGGTCATAGTATTGGCTCTGTTGGATATGTAATTTTATGCTATTAGTTAGTGATATCTGGCGTATGGGTGGGCTTGTCTTGAAGAAAGCACAATTTGAACATCCAATTTTCAACCAATTTTTTGGAGCGGCTGGGGTCGTATGTCAGCAATAAGGCGGCGAATGTTGGCTTCCAAGCATTCTTTTGTCTCTGGTTTATCAGCCTAGACTAGCAGCTACACATATTCCCACAGCAAATAATCAGAAGGTGTTCAATCATACAATTTTAGAGGCCAATTCTCAGGTTTATTACATGAAATCAATCACTCACCAAATGTTTCCTTCAATAAATTGATTATGGCGAGCGCTGTGTGGCATGCTGCGCCGTCTTGTTGGACTTACAGCTCTTCCATATTAAAATCAATTAATTGGTGATCGAAAATGTCAGTAATTATTGACTCTTCATTGACTGTAATGTTTGGACTGATATCATTTTTAAATATATATGGACCCATGATTCCCACCAACCCATAAAGCACACCAAATAGTGACTTTTTGTAGATGTAACGGCATCTGAATAATGACTTGTGAATTTTCTTCTTTCTAAATGCGGCAAGTTTGCTAAGTGACAAATCCATTCAACCAAAAATGAGCCTCATCGCTGAACCAAATTTTTTAGTGTTAAAAAAAATCAAAATAAATTTGCAAGCAATGTTCTGACGTAAATCTATTCACAGTAAAATGGCAAACCAAACTGAGCACAATGCAGCTGCGAAATTGACTGTTACTTAGTCAACAAAACAACCCTCATAACACCCTCTGCTGCGAGGGTTGACTTTGAATCACACAGATGTAGTGGAGAATCCAGCAATCTCGACTAATTTCCTTCGTCACACTTTAATTTGTATACATATTCTATGAATTTTAACATTGCAGTATATTATTTCTTTTAGTTGACTGGAATGCGAGGACCTAAAACCCAATCTACCACAAACTTTTATGATAGTAAAACCGGAGTAATAGTTTATACTCAGGTATATAAACTTTTATGATCATCATTGTTTACACATCATTGCGAGCATCAATTTAACATCATATTTGGCCATATACACTATTATACCATATTTCTTCTTAAAAGCTTTTTACTCCACGAATCCAGTGAAACTTAAACCGCCTTAAAAATGTGTGACCGGACTGTTGTTAAAAATATTTCTCACAATTCTCTTGTGGCCTCTTGGGACCATGGTATTAGATTTATATACTTTAAAAATATTAATAATACCTATCAGTCGATACATGATGTTATACATTCAATGACATATTTCAGCGGCACCTTAGTTTTTTTTATGAAATACAAGTTTATTATTTAAATTTCAGCTAAACAAGAATGGTTTGGCGTGTTGGAAATCTACAAAAGAATTAAATCCTTCTACCTTCACACTATTTGTGGAAAATGAAGATACTCTTGAACTCCCTTCTGATGTAAAGGTATGATAAGACAATCATTGTTATGTATTATATTATTTTTTTCATATATATACATATATACATATATTGTACACCTGACAACTTCTGACTAAAAAATATTAACCAAAATTATGTGGATTAGTTCATCAAAGTAGCTTATCCGAGCCCATACAAACCATATACGATGAATATTATTAGAATTCATTATTTGACATAATTTGAACTTATTATATTTATATATAGTCTAAAATGTCTTATTTTATTTTTTTCACTTTTATATAAAATAGAGAGTGGGGTGGCGCGAAGATTATTATATTTTTAAGGGAGGTGTAGTTACATTATAATTGGGAACCAACAATTTATTGTGTAAACATTTTTTTAACCAGTCGTAGATACATTTATTATTTATTTATTATAAAGATTATAACATAATAAATAGTCAGTTTTTAACTTAAATAATATTATTAAAATGTTTGTGAGATTTACTTGGAACATTTTATTAGACTTAGTTCAATGCTCATGAGGTTGCTGAATTGCTTTTTATTATTATATTATAAACACAGCCTTGATTTTCTATCGCAGGTTTAAAAAATTATACAATGTTATTCTATTTTTGGTAGTGAATAGTAATGGCAACAAAATAAATGGTCAGAATTTAAATCTATTTCTGGTCAGAATTTAAATCAACTTTTGGTCATAATAAAATTCAATTTTTGGTCAGAATATTTAAATCTTATTCGGTCGAATAAAAAAATACTAACGGTCAGAATAAAATTAATAACGGTCAGAAAAAAATCTATTGTACGTCAGATTTTAAAATATTTCGGTCAGAATAAAAAAAAATGAAAGTAATAATTCTTTTTTTTCAACATATCTATGTTATGTGCGGAAAAGCGGGACTCATGAGTCATTATTTTTACAAATAACTCATCATCTGATTACATACCACTCTTTTTGATTATATAAAGGTAGGGATCCACCTGAGTTCAGTGGACGTATGATTCCAAGAGGAACCAAGGATTTATGATGAATGTTGTTAGTTTTCACTTTTTTAAATTCAAATAAACAATACTCACCTCTTTCATTTTAAAAAAAAAGGTAGTGTTTTTCCTAACCAGTAAGTGTATTATATCGACTGTGGAAAAGAAAATGGACGTAACCCAACATATCACTTTTACAAGGGTGCATAAAACGTGTTTTGATGATTTTTGGGGCCTTTCGCAAATTATAATTATACACAACCTTGAAGTGCTCGAACACTTCTAAACTGATGTTAAATTGATATAATCTAATAGTAATTTAAAAATATCTAGGATAAACCTTTATTTCAGTCGTTTTTCTCCGTTTTAATTTTTTACAAGTCATCTTTTTCTAACATAAAAGTTAATTTTAGATACTAATTCGGCTTTTTAAGCTTCCATCCTTTTTGATAGTATGTGTGTCAAGTTGTATTCATTGTGATTTTCGAAAAAAAACTGTTTGGAAAATTGAGGGTTACGTCCTTTTTACTTTCCCAGTCGCTATGAATGTACCTGCAATTTTTATCTAAATGTTTTTTCCAAAATTTTATCCTTTATTTACTGTCTTCAGAGCAGATCACAATATTATCGAAATTGTACAAAAAGAAAAATAGTTGCAACTTTTAGATTATTTAAAAAATGATATCGGTTAGGAGAAATGCCGTGAACATTTTTTAAAATAAAAACCCTTTTTTGACACGAATCATAAAATGCATCAACTTGAAATATACGGCAGTTACAGCGACTGGATGTTGGGAACCATGTCAACTAGTCTATAAGAACCGTCAATTCGTCCTTTGGGCGCGCATAATAGTGATTTATTAAATGACGTGGCGCTTGTAGCAACGCTCGTCCAATCGCCCATTGGGACGATTTGCAGTAAGAATTCACTTTGCTCCAATTGCAAAGCATACGTTGACATCTTTATCATCGAAAAAATTCAGACCATCTGTCAAAAGAAATATGACGATTCCATTTAAATTTTGACCGATCCATTTAATTTGACCATTTATATTTATTGGAACTTTAATATAAATCTGACAAGTATAATATAAATTCTGACAATTTTTAAAAATTTGACCGAAAAGATTAAAAATTCTGACGTAGAAATCGCGCTAAGTAATTGATTATTATGATGAACATTATGTTGATTTCATACCTTAACCCTTAAATGCATGATTTTCTACTTTAAAAAATATATTTTTTTTCATATACAACGGGTAGGTGTGATTGCAGTAATTTAAAAACAATTCGCTAGTTTTTTTTTTATTCTTATCTAAAAACTCTGATTTTCATACAGTTTGTAACAGGCACAATTAAACTACGTAATGCTATTATGATGAACCATGTTTTTTTTATTGTGAAAATTGTATTCAATAGCGGTCGAAAATCAATGGCCGCCAAAACTCCAGCTTTCTGTTTAAATGAAGATTAGAATAATTTATCAGGAAACAATATGAAGAATATTTACTATATGTATTTTACCACTGGGCATAAGAATAAACCAGGGCTGTGGAGCTGTGTAAAAAAAAGACGACTCTGACTCCGACTCCAAGAAACTTTTTCAAAAATTTCATTTTAACTTTCATATATGTATTCCATCAGATCATCTGTAGTCAGCCAAGCATGCAATGTCAACACTCTTGAATATTTTGCTCGAATACACATTATTAAATATATTTTTCAAAAAAATTCCGAGCCGCTCATTTTTCACGACTCTGGCTTCGGCCAAAATATTATGACTCCGCGACAGCGACTCCAACTCCACAGTCCTGGAATAAATGATAAAATTGATTTCTGTTTTACGTATTAGTCAAAACAAAAGTTTGTACATTTCGTAGTCATCTATGCATTTAAGAGTTTATGAATCCAATAAAAAATCTTGAATAGTGGCGGTAATGTTATGTCATCAAAAATGAAGAAAAAACACTTTTTTAATATTACGTCTTTTATTCTTAATTAAATTCCATTTATTATTCCAGATGGGCCCGAGTCGTAACGTTTGGGTCATGTCCACTCGCCTGCCTAGATTCTTGTACGGGCAGCAAAATCAAAGTATGATTAATATAAGGATTATGCATATTGATTTAGATACAGCAATAGATGGCACTGCTTGTGCTGAATAGCTAAAGAGTGGTGAACAAGAATTAAAAACACATTTCAATAAAATACTTTAACAAATCATAATGAATGTTTCATTTTTAATTACCTGATTTTCAGAGACTCTTGGATATTTCATGAGCTTCATTGTGTATATGGAATAATTATCATACCAATAATTTTTTAATAAATATTCGTGATGTTCATGAAAAAGTATTTGTTGAAGATATGAAGATAGCTGTAAACTAATATCATAAAAAAAACAGTGGATAATGAATGTCCTGGTAAATACAGGACGAATGGTCACCTTAGTCTTAATAGCATTAATTTTATTTCAGACTTATGTTACCTGAATTATTTTCTAATCTCCCTATAGATTTCCGGGTGACGTTAACAGATTTGTCACATAATATAAAGGTATCTTTTTTTTTAATTCCCTAGGGTACTCAACGTTGTACCCACCACCACCCGCTACGGCTTCACACTCTTCTTATAGGGCAGTGATGGCGAACCTTTTTGGGTCCGCGTGCCAACAATCTTCAAATATTTTTTCTCGATTGTGTGGCGTGCCTAGGGTATCCAATCCCGGAGCCTTTTTCCAATCCCGGGATTTCGGGATTGATTAATTTGAATTTATTTGGGATTAGCTCACCGAGGAATTTGAAATTCTCAATTCCCTATACTTTTCCCCAGATTGTCACAGAAGCTCGTTTTTTTTTTTAGCTCACGAGGAATTTGAAAACCTGTCGTTTTTAAACATTTAAAAATTGAATTTGGAAATCGTTCGCGTGCCATCCAAATTCGCAAACGTGCCATAGGTTCGTCATCCCTTGTGTCATCCCTTGTGTATTATTCCGTAGCGTAATAACGTTAGTCGTGTTCAAAGTTTTGCCAGAAATGTCCCAAGAAAAAAATCTTCAAGACTTGGTTGCATGCACTACAGTGTGCAGAAATTTGTGTGCATCATTGTCATATTCAAGATCACACTTAAATCAGGTGGAATTTTCTTTTGTAGTATAAATCTAATAGAAAAAAAAGCAAGGATGCAGCCAGATGCGGATTACTACATAACAATAGTAGAAATTTCTCACAATAAATGAAACTCGCTCTAAAATAAATTACGAGTAATGTCAATATATACATATAATTTAAAGCCCATTTATTTTAATTTTGGTTTCAATATCTGTTCTTATTTTAGGTAGTTTTTCAGATAACAAGGCCTCCAAATTGTATTGCGCTTAGGGCCTCCCAAGTACTTAATGCGTCACTGGACCCAACTCTGTCTCTCTTTAATTATGTCACCAACACCACTAACAGGAAGTGATTAGCTTAATCCGCTTTCATTAATTTCCTTAATTTGTGGCACCAACACCATTTACAGGAAGTGGACAGTTAATTACAAAGCTCAATCAGCTTTCATTTGTATTATTACCCTAATTTGTGAAATTACTCCAAACGCTTTAATGGATTGAGTTGACACTAATATTGGACATAGTTGTTAGTGACTCAATGTGAAAATGACATTTTTATATTATAGGTCATGTCCAATTATTTTTCATATCCAACAAAACTGCTAGTTCCATAAAGGGTTCTATCAGATTACTGCTCCAAACCTTAAAAAAAGAAAGTATTTTACAAATAAAATACAATAACTATTGAGCACATATTTCACTAAAAAGATGATACAAATAATAAGCCATCGTTTTTACAACTCACTTTTGATGTGTTAAAACTTTGGTCAACCATATCTCAAAAGCCACATTGGAACTGATGGATATAAAAAAATATATAAAAGAAAAACAGCTAATGACTTATCTAACTAAAAGTCTTTTAATTTTTTTTTATTAGCGGGTATTACATACAGGTACTATCACTTGCGTTTGAATAAAATGTAAAGCCATTTTCACATGCAATTATGTGGTTGTGTATACTTGAGTTTCTCATCCTTTTTGAGCCTGCGGCCCCCGTTTTAGTATCATATTTTCCGTGCCCGCCTCACCCGTACTAAAAAGTTTTTCGAGACTCGGAAAAAATATATATATATATTATATTATATATAAAAATTATATATATTATTAAAAATGATATTATATATTTTTTAAAACAAATTTTCTTGTTGAAGCTGAAATTTACCGTAAATACGTGCATATGAGCAAATTTGTAGGACTTGTATTGATTTTGAAAAATCCGGACAATCGAAAATCCGAATAATTAAGTCCGGATAATCAAGATTCTATTGTACAGCGTATATTGATGAGGACATCATTATTGTGTGTATACATTTAAAAAAAAAATATGTCTGTAAACGATATGTGGAAGAGATTTTTCTCGTTTTATAGAACTTTAAAACGAGAAAAATCTCTTATCACGTTTTATTCATAATTTATACTGAACCGAAAACCAAAAACCGTTAAAACCGTTATTTTTGCTGGAACGAAAAAAATACCGGTTCGAAGCCTTGGTTTATACACTCTCGTTTTAATATATATATTTGAATCAAACGCAAGTGAAAGCACCTTTTTGTAAAGCCAGCTATTATCTATGGCTATCAACAAATCATTAATTGACTATCTTTGTTTATTTCTACGAAATATATTGTCTATGAGACATAGTAATGTACTATTGTTTATGTATATCTGTCAGTGTGCTGCATAAATGACTTTAGTGTACTGTAGGCTGTAGCTAATATTATATTAGTTTGGTGTCAATTGTATTGTATATCACTTGGTCTTTCGCCTCTCGACGAGGTTGTTGTCGCACACCGACTTAAAAGTCTTGGGATATAACAGTTTGTGAAGTTTATATTTTGGCAGTTTCTCAGAAGAATATATTGCAGCTGCAGCTTGACGTAATACCCTTTCTAGTAATTTCTGTTACTAAAACGACCTCCGTTTATTAAGAATATCAACATGGATAGACCATCAGAAAATGGGGGCTATTCTAATAATTCTGAAGTTCCTTCCGGTTATATCCCTGTAAATAGAAGTCCATTTCCATCATCGAATCACAGAGGCCAAGATAGATCTTTCTCTGGAAGAATGTCATACCACAACCAAAGGTCGAATCGCAACAGTGGCTTCGGCCATGGCTTTAGTCCTTATAATCAAAGTCAAAGGGTGAGTTTTCAACTGATTTATTAGAATTTAAATATATTTTATCATTAAGTTACTTGGAGCAGAAATAATAGTAAAACAAAAGTATACTTCAGAACATGCACATATTTTGCAATGATCTTGTTTTTTCAATTTTGGATTATTAATAAAAACTAAATTTGGTAATCATTAACACTAGAGTCTGAAACCATCTGACAGTTAATTTAGTATGGCTGCCGTGTCAGTGCTGCCAATACAAAAACATAACTCACTCAATAATTATTATTAAATATTATTTGTAAATATTGTACATACCTAAGAAACGTAGTTATCTCTTATAACCGTTAAAAATACTCCAAAAATACTGCTGCCTGGGGAGCGAAAAAAAATCATCCAAATAGGACCCGAATAAAGCCCTACTTGTACCGAATTGGCATTTCAGCTTATGTTTCTCTCGCGTCCACATCTTTTCAACGTTTTGAGTATGTAACTCACTATCGTTTGGATCCACAAAGTTAACAGATTACGGGTATGGTGTTGTTCTTAGATACAAACAATATTTACAAATAATTATTATTGAGCGAGTTCTGTTTTTGTATTGGCAGCACTGACACGGCGGCCATACTTAATTACAAATTTTTTGCAGAGCTTAGTCAATTTTTGGGGAGAATAAGAGTAGCATGTTGTAAATAATATTTACCAAGGTTACTTAACATGAGATATTCCATAATCATGCTTCCATTGTGCTTAAATATTTACCTCATACAATTTATAAAATTGCTATTTGTTTTCTATGACTCAAATACATACTTGTATACCATTCCCTCTGGTATTACACCTTTTAATTGATGTATCATCTGCAGCTGCAAGGGATACATCTTTTTTAATGTTTTATTTATTTATGATTATGCTTACTTTGAATAATTATATAAACATGTGTTAATTTATTTATTTTTTCTCTTTTAGAACTATAATAAAGGACAAAAGTTTGACTCAAAACCAAAAGATATTTCTTCCTATTATCACAAGTCTATGATTCAAGACCCCTGGGCAAGATTGGAAAAAAGATTACTACAAAAACAAAATGAACAATCAGATACTTCAACAAAATCAGATACTGTAATGCAGACATTAGTGGATGCCAACGTTTAATTAAATCAGAGTGTACTCAGTGATACATATACTTAAATAATGTAATAATATAACTTATTGCAATAAAATTATTTGATTTTTATTTCAATTTTATTTTTATTTTTTACACACAAACATACTATGAAATCTATCATTTTAAAAATGCACACACCGTTACTAATTGTTGTCACTGTTTGAATTAAAATTTCTGATTTAATTTACTTGTAAAATTAAACAAGTTTCTATACGGTTTTATTATTTATGGGGGTGGTTAACATACACTAATTATGAAAAACATAGTTCGAGTTTCCACTGTCAATAAATCGACCTGGTGATATGGATTATTGTAAACTCTTATGTATCAAAGAAATTTCCTAATCATATTTTTAAAAATACCTTAATATCCGGTTACAAATGTATGTATGAATGGGCAGTAGAATATAATGTATGTAGTGCGTATTCAGAACGCTAAGTAAATTTAGTAAGAACGTTTAGAACGCAGTTTCGAACGTAGTTTAGAATGCAGGTAAGTTTTTTGGCCATCAGGATAATTGTAGAGCAGGAAAAAACTATAGCGTGTTGTAAGTAATTATACTAATTTATTATAAAAAAATATATTACACTTTAACAGCCTTTTAAATATTAAATAGACAATATTTTACAACTTGTAAAATTCTTACATACTATTCCATTGCTAAAATAAATTAATACAATCATTGAATATCAATGGCTCTTCATTAATACGTTTTCATATAATTATCAAAACAATTATTATTTAATAGATTGACAGATCTGCCACTAGAAACAATATTTTTTATATGTTGTTCTATCACTAACTGTGATGGAATTTTTAATGTTCAATATTTTTTCAACTACTTTATATAAAATAGCATTTCTTAATCTTGTATGTTTCAACATGTTTAATTTTAGCATAACTGAAAATTGCCTTTTAAACATATTTCAATAAAATGACTTCAATTATTAATTCATTATTTTACAAAGTTACCAAATGGGCTAAATATTTGTTAGGTAATTATATCTAGTATGTATAATTTACAGTTTAAGTGGTTATTCTAATTGGTGATATACTACTTCCACAATTATGGTTTTGGAAGTGACTTGGCATGTTGGCTATCACAGGATTTCCATTTGTAGGACAAATTATAGTGCTGAAAAATAAAAAAAGCAAATTTAAAACCTAGTCACTGCAGATTTTACTAACACATTCTTGTAGGGTGTTTTGAATGATGAGGCGCTTCTTACACAAGTATAAATCTAATCTAGGTCAACATAATAAGCATTTCCTCACATCAATTTAGAAATTTCAAAAATCTTAGTCAAAAATTACTGATACTTTCATTAAAAAAAAAATTTCAAACAATCAGAGTGAGAATCAGCAATTATTTCATCGACACATATCATAGATAAAATTTTAACCACATATTATCACAATAATATGTTCTTGAAAAACATTTAAAATCTCTTATAGTAATGATAAATATAAATTTAAATGATTAAAACATGAGACAAGATATATCATATGATTTCTCACCTGTTACTGTACTCTAATGACATAATGTGTATCCATGCAATGAAAATACGCGGAGACATAAGAATTCTCCATGTCAATGGATTCAAGAGATTTGTTTCATATTCCCATTCAATTATTGCAGATGTTGGAATACCAATATCGCCAACAGAAACAGCTAAAGTTCTTTGGGTCCCCGGCTTATGGTAGCTGTAAGTGATAATTTCAAATTTGAATAATCTTTTTTCAACAATGTAAAAGAAAAAAATGTAAATTCTGCGATCAGTCCTCTCGATTTCATACAAGTTTATGTTCACGTGTCTTTGGTTTTTAAATACTGAACCAAAACGTTCGTTGTCAAGTTGAGGAAAAGTAATATTTTATTAAAATCAAAATACCCAGAAGAATCTTCCGTGTATTTTCTTTTATCAAAAATGTAATTACCCAGCATGCTCTTCCAATGGTATTTTTTCAGAGCGTGATCCATTTTTGTTGACAAGTACCAACCACAATCTTCCTACGTCACCTCCATTTATTGAGCTCTCCATAGATGCTGAAATATTTACTGTAATCCGATAATGCACCCCTAAAACAGATAAACAATGGTATTCATTAAATTCATATTTTGAAGAAACAAAATGATATTACATTCAAGCTCATAAAATTATTTATTTTATGGGCTGGATGATAAAATCATCAAAATTTTGTAGGTCAAATGGTACTTACTACAGAATGGGGCTATATCGTTAGTCATAAGGAAAGCCTTCATTGGTCTGCTAGTTGAAACTGCTTTATTTTGCAGTAGCTGTTTATAACTTTTAATTGAATTGTATCCAAACTGTATACAGTTGTGACCAGCTACTCCGCAGCGAACACATGCACCTTTTAGGAATTCCTGAAAACCATAACTTGCTTTTATATTTTTCAAGTTCACAGCAATGACAACAAAAAAGTCATATTTGTGGCTTTGAATAACAGTTAAAATCTATAATATTTTCTTTATCTAATCGATTTGGCAAAATTTGGCTCATTCAATCATAAAAAACATTATTCTAAAATTGAAGAAATCATAATTACATTGTTCAGAATATTTCCAATTATAAATATAATCTACCTGATAATTGGCACATTCAATTGCCATAAATGGACATGATGGCAATATGCTCTCTGTGAAAAATTCGTAACTCCTTAAATGGTTGCAGCTCAAAAATTGTCGGATCCCTTTCAATATTGATCCATCGATGGAATTTATGTACTCCATCATTCCTTGATTGCAACCTGGTTGGTTTGAGCCACCGTTTGGGAAAAAATCTACGTGCCCGATTGTTTCCGATATTCCGAGCCCTGTTAACAATTGAAAATAAAAATGTATTAGTTTACAGTATAAACTTTATACCATCCATTACTAAATAACAACAAATACAATTTTTAAACATAATCATCTAAAATAGTACAGTTTTCTGTACATTTTGGATATCATAATATTAACCACTGAAGAAGGAACGTGTTTCTAGAAATATTATTAATCATAAATTTACACAATAATAACAATAATGTCCACACAATGCAAAACAACTCTGCTTAAATTGTGATTTTCTGTTTTATAAGATATTTAAGATATTCATATTATTTACATGATTATAAGGATTTTAACAAAAATATCTTCATATTTGAGTTATTTGTTTTTATAGCAGTAAGTTAAGAGATTTATAACTTTAAATGTGATTTTCTACAAAGTAGGAATTTGCAGTTATGGTTGTTTTGAGTTGAGTGGACGATATGTGCCCTTTTTTGTCTGGTATAAAAGAGCTTCGCCCTAGCAATCAGGCAGGTCTGGGTTCAAGTCCCGGTAAGGTAAATGTAATATTTAAATTTGAGATTTAAGACATCGGCTTGTCTGCTTGTTAAAATGAAAATTAAAAAAATTATGTTGTGACGTGTTACTGCATAGTCAAATAAAGTATATTTTTGTACAAACTTATTTGAATTATCAAAAAAAAATCAATTAAAAGAAGTGTAGGTTAAATACCTCCACTAATAAAAGGAGAAGCATCTGTGTGTATTATATCGACAAACTTCGCATCTGTTCTGTCTAGTCGCACAATGTCTTCAGCTTTGCTAAAATGAGGCTCTGCTGGATCCATTCCTGTTATTCTACCAAGGACCAAATTGTAGCTCTGTAAAAAAACATTTAATTTTGATCACATCAATAAATTAAAATTAACTGCAACTCTAGTGATAAAATATTGATCAAATAAAATCCAAAAGTTAATTTAACCATACCTTTTTCAATCTGAATCCTGTATATCCGCCACAGTGTGCACCAAGGGAGTGTCCAATGAAATGGAAATTATCCAAATTTTTCAAATCAAAATGTCGCTAAAATAAAAGTTCATTCATTAAATATGTATGTAGGTAAATCCTTATTTTTCTGAAAACGATTAATAAATTAATATTGTTTAATTTAAGATTTCGACTGAAGGTGCTTGGTGGAATTTCAATATTAAATTTGAATCATTCAAATTATGTACACTCCCACAGATTTTGTCACTAACGACCCGGGTTTCGCCTTTCGGCATCTTCAGGCGTTCAAGCGCACGGATGAACGATTCAAATTTAATATTGTTTAAGTTTTCTATTATACTTTTAAGTATAAGTTTTCTATTACACTTCCCAAACGGTGCTATAAAAATACTTCAGATATGTTGCTGACCCTTAAAGAACCAAGTGAAAAAACATGTTTTAACGCTTACCGCCCTTTGACGGGCGGTAAAAACCCAGGACGTATATTTAAAAAAAAATGTTTTTCACTTGGTATTTCAAGGGCCAGCAACATATCGGAAGTATTTTTTTGCACCGTATGCGAAGTTTTAATACCATCATTACACCATATGAATCATTTTATTATTTTTTGATAATCATTATCAGTTGTATGGATGTATGCATACTTCAAAATAATGAAATAGATTACTAGTTTTTAAATAACACGGAAATTAAAACCATATTTTACGTAATACATTTTTTAGGAAATATTGTTATCAACGAATAATAAGAAAAAATGTTGACTTCAGGATAAAAGCTCAGAATGTCGTCAATGGTATTTTTTTGGTAAATATTATGGAACATTCATGACGTAAAACTAATATAGTAAATTCTGGCATTATGAACATGTTGTGATGTTTTTATAAAGTGCAAGCTATATTTTCTGTGTGAGGTATTACTTACATATATATTACGAATAAGCTGTGCTGTTATTGCACCGACGAGTCGGATGTTTGCAACTGCCTGAGCATACGGTGGGCCAGACCCATCTCTCCAATCGATAGAAATTACAGATGCATCTGAATTTTCATCTAGTCGTAAGAGATTTTCTGTCATCTTTTGAATCTGTTAAATTATGAATTACGATTTTATTTACTTTACACAGAAGTGTTTTATTTATTTTTCAACAGAAATTGAAGTTTTTACTGTGTGCACACATATTATTCCAAAATTCTTGGTCATAAAAATCCTAGCCATTCAGTAAATTTAAGTAGAAGGCATTGAAAAAACTTTTTTGGATCAGTTATTCATTTCATATAACAAATCGATTTTATTTTAAAATTAACAGAGCAGCTTTATTTGTTGTTTGGTAAAATTGGAAACTATGTTTAGTTTAGATAGTTTTGTTTGTTTGATAGGATATTAATACTCTTTGCATAAAGCATGTTTGTACATCAAATTAATATGCAACATAATAATTTCAATAATGCACTTTACCCATAACTTATCTCCGCCTTCTAAATATCCATGTGATATAAAATAGAAAGGGCCTCTTGGATTCATTTTTGATTTTTTTATTTTATCTGGTCCATTTGCATCCAAAAAATAAGGAATGTCAGTATTATGTCGAGTGAAAACACCATATCTGTAAGATAAACATTTTACTTGTGTTAAATTATTTATACATAATTAATATTTTTTTTAAATTAGAATTGTCAAACAATGATTTGTGCTGTTGTACTTAATGTACTTGACCAAAAATAGTCTTAGCAGACAGAGCATTTCATCCATTCATTCATTCATCCTCCAGATTGTTATAAGATTTGTTGTATTGAATTATATGAATGAATGTGATTGTGTTTCTTTGATAACAACTGTGTTGATTTATGAGGGTACCTATCTATCAATAATAACACAAAAAATATCACTGTTATTAAAATATACCGCCGTGTACCTACCATGTTCGCAAACCAGTAGCGCTCCACGCTTCTTTTTACTAAATACATTATTGCACTCAGAGCGTATGAAGTTTACACTAGTGAAACTAGCCGGGTACTAGTAAAAGTTTGTAATGTGTATGCTGTATTTGTATAACAGACTAACAATAATAATGTCCGTTAAACATTCAAATGACCACTGCAGAGGACCGCATTCACAATCATGCTTTTATTTGGACGTTTACAGGTTCGCTAACATGGTGGATACCGGTCATAACAAACGTTAACAAAAAAAATCACAAATGTCTTTCTTAAAAGGCAATAGCATTTTTTCCAAGACTTGAAAAACTTTTAACAAGTCTTTTTTTGTTGTGAAAGTGAGTCTTAAAGAGTCCACAGTTGAATGTTTGATATTATCGTAGTGTGAAAGATTTTGGAAAATATTATCACAGTTTACTAAAACAGGAAATTTGAACAGGAATATTTCATTAATTTACATATGTTTAGTATAATGATTATAGTGTTGATGGCAAATAAATTTTAGCTCTTGTCAAATTGACTACAGAATTCATGCATTTTTCAAAATTTGAGTGTCGCATAAGGGCACATGCACCCGTAGTTTGTTGACTAACCCTGATATAAAATATTTGTTTTACATTATAAATCATTTTGTCTTATCTTTTAAATTGTGACATGTATTAGACTATTCATAAACACACAGGGCTGTCTGAATAATAACAACATACTTAGGTAGGTTACTGATAACAAAGCGTGAACAACAGTTTAAAAATAACTATAAATATTATTTATCGTCATTCAATTTTGTTCCAGAATAAAATTAGTTCTGGGAGAATAGAAATAAATCACTTGGATCATACTATGTGGGCTATATCATATCGTAGTTAATAATTACATTATTATTTTTCAAAAATTCAGTCAAACAATCAAGGACGTTCCGAGGGCATAGGCGAGAAGGCAGTTGCCTAGGGGCAAGTCCAAGGGAGTGGCAAATGATCACAGTTTTTTTTAAATGACTGAAAATTTTTGACACACGAATTTAGTTTAGCATAAAAATGATACCTCAATGTCTTTAATACAAAAAAACAATAATAATATTATGACCGATGGGTAAACAGTAGTTAAATTTATCGAAAAAAAACTTTAAATGTGACATTTACCGATCTCAACACTGTAGGCGGCAGATAAGGTAATTTCAAAAAAAATTTAGGTAAAAATAGTAAGAGCGCTATTTTAAACTCTGCCTAGGGTGGCACGGAACGTCACTGCAAACAATAAAACCAAGTATAATGGAACTTTTTCAGTTTTTTAATGAACTTGTAGTACAGGAAAACCATCATTATCTGCTATTACGGGTTACTGGTACTAATAAAAATCTCTTGAGCAAATGTTTTGATAACAGGTAACAAATAATAGTAGGGCAAGCAAAACCAGAATATATGTATAAGGTTATGTGCAGGTGCTTAAGATAGAATGTGAGAGTTAATGACTGTACTGTTCTGTTGCACTTGCTTTTGTATACTTTGTAACTAGGGTATCCAATTCCTGAAATCCCAGAATTGCGATAGTACTAATCCTGGGATTTCAAGATTGAGAAAATGAAGCACAGAAGAGCTATTTTTGGTAAATCTGCACGATTTTATGTTGAATGTTCAATCCCGAAATCCTGGGATCACAAAAAGGGTTCGGGATTTAAAATTGATTACTTGATAAATATGACATACAAGTAGTTCTCGACATACAACCGAAATACGTTCCTGAGCTTTGGTTGTATGTCGAATTTCATACAAAATATTATATCGTTGCTGCACACCAAATATGGTATATGTGACGCAGTGGCGGATCCAGAAATTGTTTAAAAAATAATATGGTACACAAATAATACATTAAAAAATAGATGATCTAAAAATAATATATCTACACCCAATCCTTTCTTACGCGATTTTTTTTTGCGGAATTTTGAATTTAAGTGATTTTTTTTAGGACAGCACCGTTACTGTTTTTTATTTGATGTACTCGATGTACTCGAGTCAAGCAAAGTCTATGGGAATAAGATTTTCATACAAATTAAAAGTGATCCATACAAATTCTTTATGTAGTCAGAAAATAACAAAAGAGAATCTCCTGCACATATTTCACAGTTTTTGGAAGGCCAAAACTTGGTCAGAGAAATTACCATATTTCCTGGGCTTTGTAGCAACGTCTGCCATAAAAAATATCTCCGGGAAAGCACGGCAATCTTGAAAAAGAATCATGGACATGATATATATATTTTTTTTTTAGTAAGTCAGCTGTGTGCAATGGTGCCCCGTGATCCAATTCCAATTTTTAAAAAATTGCTATTTTTTTTTCCGTCGAAAGTGCGGATCGTCGTATGTCGAACCGTCATAAGTCAAGGACTACCTATATTGCATAACATTTGACTTCTCATACATAAAGTATTATAACTTGGAATGTTCACTGGCAATTATACATAGAATTTGGTACAAAGTGATAAAAAACTCGACTTACACCAAGCTTGAGTCTCTTTAAGCTCTCCTGTAATGCTCGGATTTTGAAGTTACAAGACTTACTCTTTTGAAACAATACTTTTATATTTAATTTTTTTAACTTAACAGTGACAAATTCTAATACAAAGGCATTTATGGTATAAGATTTGTTTATATTAAATGACCATAAAAGTATGACACAGAAAAACTTCAAATGGTTCTTACAATTTATTTCTAACATGGTTTAATTTCACATTGCACTGTTTGTGTTGAACACATTATTATTTTACACATGTTTTTGGAATCGCTTAATTTCGCTTGGTTGTTAAATTATGATGTTTTTTTCTACATCTTGAATTTTTTCCTTAAGTAGAGTTACCTGGTTTGCAGATTTAGCAGTCAATATGTACGTCTTAGTATTCAAAGGAAGATTAAAAAAACATAGTCTACAACAGGGTTCGTCAACCTTTTTATGCCTATCGCCCACTTTTGCTTATTTTTCACAGTAAAATTTTCTTACCGCCCACCAACATCCCTATATTTCAATCCAGTATATGGGCGAAAAAAAATTTGAAAGATTTTGGGGTAAAGCAAAAATCGCTCACTGCCCACCACGGAAGCCTTTACCGCCCACCAGAGGGCGGTACGGACCAGGTTGACGACCCGTGGTCTACAACAACGGTAGGCAAACTTTTTGGGCTCACGGACCACTAAATTTACAATTTTAATCCAGCAGACCACTAACTGGACTTTTGTGTAAAATATTATGAATTGAAATAAAAGTGATCAAATGCTTCTAAAATGCTTCTAGTTTATAAAATAAAACTATTAATTATGATTAAATTATAAAAACTTTATTAATTTTTGATGTGATGGATGTTCTTGGATATTTGAAATGATAAAATTTATATTTGGCTCCAATGATGTTACTGCAAGATGGAGAACTAAATGTATTTCAAGCCGAGATCAATGTCTTATTTTGATTACTGTGACAGATGAAAAGGCCTTTTCAAATAAATTGTTGTGGAGAATTGAATTAGAATTTTCATCGCCTCTACGCTAAGCAAAGGATATTCACTTTGGTCTAAAACTGTGGTCTTGATAAGGATGAATGAAATTTAACTTTGAGAGTAAAGTCGGATGAAAGATTGACGAGACTTTGATAATACTTTGATGTGTTACGAGATTCAAATGTTTTTTTTCTGATTAGAAAATTAAAATAATGTCAGATTTCTCTGCGAACCACCAAATTTTCTCGCGGATCACTGGTGGTCCGCAGACTTCACTTTGCCGACTGCTGGTCTACAATCAAACATTCAACTGTCAAATCAAATGTATTTTTTATGACTCAATATTTAGTGATAATTTTCCCAACCTTATATTCTTCCGAATGCATAGGTACGTCATTCATACAGAAAAAAACCCAGATAAGACTAATTAAGAGACTTAAACGCATTATGAAGAAGTAATTTTATAATGAGATAGTAATGTTCAATAACTAGGACATTGTTGCTATATTTTTGTGAATTTATTTATCCACAGAGAATTTTATGATTTTGTTTATCATGACATGCATGATTTGGAGGATAACCTTTCATTTATATAATACCTATGTATATTGATCTATTGCTTGGCATGGATAAACAATTTCAGCGCAATTACCCTCTTTTAAAAAGTCAAATAAAAATATTAATCATTATGAATAAACCTAATCATCATTAATTATTGTCTTATTTATGACAACAATTATGCTACAACCAATTATCCCGCAACAACGTCATCTTTTTATCTTCCACCAGCCTGAAAAGGGAATTTGAGAAAACTACTTAAAATAAGTTCACATTTAAAATAGCTATTGTGCTAATACTAGACGAAGAGTACATAGCAATGAATACAAATAAATTATCACAGCGTAAGTAAGGAATATATATGATTACCTGACATTCAGCTTTTCTGGTGTAAATGGGAATAAAGCAAATGGTCGATTTTCTGAAACCCATGGATGTGTTACAGAAAAACAACCATACTGATCATAACATCGTTCTGCCTCTGTCACTGAAAAATAATGATGTTGGGTAATTATGATAAAGCTAGCTTTCATTCGTCAGATAGGATTAAAACCTTAGAACACAAAGGATTTATTTGTGCATGCAGATTTTCTGGAGGTGCTCAGAAATGACTCATTATTTCTAGTGGCGGATTAAGCACATGGGTGGCCCAAGGCCCAATAAAATTTAGAGGCCCTGTTTTGCGGATAACGTAAAAATGTCAGAAAATTCCAACTAAAATAGTAAAAATATATAAAAATCTGTACCAAAAGTATATGGGTTATATTACATAAGCTATTTTTGATGTCCCTAGAATTCGGGGGCCCCAAGCGCGCGCCTCATTTGCTTATATGATAATCCGCCACTGATTATTTCTAAGTGCATCTTAATGCATCAGGATATACAACAAGTCTTTAATTTATAAATTGCCTAGACTAGAAAATGCTAATAATGAACAAACAATGCAACGTTGGGTAAACATTTAAAATTTCATGGTGATGTTCCTCCCTGAAAAGAATAATATTTTCGTTGAGCTCACCGAAAGCTTAAAAAGTGTACATGGTGTATTCTTTTCGCTGAACCATCTATTCAAGCCCAGGTAAATGTCATTCAACAAAGAATTTACCATCAAAAACTTAACTATATCAAAACTGGTATAAGACCTGTAGTTGATAAAACAAATAACCTTTATTCAATAAAAAAAGATGAATACAAAAAACCAGGAATGGCAAAGATATTAAAAGCTTAGTAATTTATCTTCTGAAAACCCCAACTCGCCATCATGATAAAAGCACAAATACCTTATTGGGCATTTTAAATTGTGAAATATGAAAAAACCTCAATTAGTATATCTGGAGTCAACGAGAGGAATCCAGGAAAAAACTACCCTGGGAAATATTGACAGACACCATTGAATATTACATTTAAGGATTTAATATGGCAGGTATGCCCAGCCGATAGATCACGATCGACCGGTCGATCCCATAGAAAAATTTGGTCGATCCCGAAAGCTTCCGTGAATTTCTAAAAAGATATAATAATTATATATTAGTATATTTACAGCCGATGATAATAAATAAGAACAAATTCGGCTCGACTCGATTTGTGTTTATCTGTTAATTTAGGGGATTAACAAATGTTCAAAAGAAGGGAAAAACCCTAAATAAAATTTCTTATCATAATCATCTTAGAAGTCGATCGCGAGAAAACAAGAAAGATTAAAAAGTCGATCCCAGGGCAAAAAAGGTTGGGCACCCTTGCCCTATGGCAATCTTCCACAACAATTTTACATTAGGAGACCGGCAGTGGCAGATTATCCTATAAGCAAATGAGACGCGCACTTGGCCCCTCCAAATCTTAAGGGCCTTAAAAATAGCTTATTTAATATAACCCATATACTTTTTGTTCAGACTTTTATATATTTTTACTATTTTACTTTTATTTTTACGTTTTTATGTTCTCCGTAAACCAGGGCATCAAAAATTTATTGCGCCTGGGGCTCTTATGTGCCATCCGCCACTGAAGACCGGTAAAAATTAGAGAAATTTTATGTGAACTAGTTCCATGGTTGAAAAATGAATCTTGAATTTCATTTTGTAAAATTTTGTGTGGCATGTCATGGGAGGAAGCAAAGCAATTGGCGGGAGACGGAAACATGAAGGAGCCAATATGGTCAAAGAGAAGAAGACAACTATTTATAGATTGGCATAAAATTTTGGTCAAGCTTATTCAGTTTGAGGATCATCAGTTGGGAAACACTGCTCTTTAGTATTCACCCAGTAAATCAGTATTATATGGGTGGTATTTAATACTGCCATTAAAAGTAAATTAACCAAATTATCAACAATTTAAACATTAACCAAATTTGTTTGACTACCTACATATTTACAGTTTGTCATAATATTATTATTGTACACACCTTATTAACTCCAAATTGCTTTCACTTGACAGGCTTAAACAGTTTACTTAATATATTTAATTATTGATGTCTTTTATATTCTATTACATTATGATTCATTTTAAGTACAGTTAACCTTAAATCTTTAACATTATAACATACCTGATTGACTGCTGTCTGGACGCCTTGAAACCGGTAAACTTGTATCATTATCTTTCTCAATCACCATCAATATAGTATTCAACAAGAGTCCACCAGTAAAACTCACCATTTTTTTATATCGACTTGTAAAATGTCACAATGTGAGAAACTTTTCAACTCACCACTTAAACTTGGTGATTACCAAAACAATACTTATAGAGCAAAGTCCGGGACACTACTGCAATTTTATTAATACTCGCCGCTGCTAAATTTGTTACAGTTAAAAGTTATTTTCGCTGAATATATTTTCTGTAAACATTTTATTGCACATGAATTTATAAATGGATTTCTTGTGCCCAAACAGTTGCATGTATGCATTATTCAATCAAATAATAGTGACATAAAAGTTTTTGGCCTCCAAATGAATGTATTTATTTTTATAAATTTGCTACAGGGTAAACACAGGAGCTCTTTGATGCTGTACTTTATATGTCTGGTATCAAACTGAAGTGTCTCGCATGAAACAATATTAAAAGAAAAACCTTTATCTGTTCATAGTATCATTGACGCACATGACAAACGTAAATAATAATTATTTTCTTCAACAAAGTGTATGGTTCGTTTAGCTGGAAGTCAATCTGATTATATTTATTATTATGTAATAATTAAAAATACTGTTATTAAAAATGAAAATTATGGCATTTGATTAATGTACTTCCAAAGACACCGCTTTGATTTTTATTCTGGACAATCATTTCTAGCTCCATTTCACATAATATTTCATCTCATAGTTGAATTTCAATAATTATTCAAGATTTTTTGGCAAGAACGATCAATTTTATGTCAATGTCACCAGCTTCTGTGTATTCTAATAGCCTATTATAATAATTTATAGGGTTTTACAACATATTAAGCATTTCCGAGCAAATCAAGATAATTTAATGATAGTTTGCAATAAAATCCGAATATTTTTAATTTTCGCAATGTGTAAAAAGTATGAAAATCCCATTATATCATACAAACATGATATCATATCTTATAAAAGATTTTAAAATCCAGAATAAATTCAAAGAGTGAATTTTAATCTGTAGATTTATCCGAAGAGTAGAAAGCTTAGCAAATTACATATAATAATTGTTGTGAGGTGTGCAATACATTTAATCATGTAAATAATTGTCCCTGCAACACGAAAATTGATTTCAGTAATGCATTTTTTGGTGCCAGCACCGTCTGCTAGAGCAGGCGTGGCCAAACGTTTGACCTTTGAGAGCGACTTCATACTGAAATCAGTCGTAGCGGTCTACTAATACTGTATGTGCTAAGTTGTCATAAAAAGTGAAGTAATTCAAAGCACAATATAATGTGTATGAAAGGGAAACAAAATGGATAGATAATAAAAGACACACTCAATTCATGTTACAAAGCATTAGGCGGGTGACTTATCGTGGTCACCCCTGTGCTAGAGGGAAGTATCAACTTGTAAGCTACCAACTCTAAGAATCTAAACTTTTTTTCTGATCATTCATGAGTTATTTGGTCGAAATTTTGCAATAAAAAGTCCTGAATATCCACAACTCTCAGTTTTTTTAAGCATCTATATTTTCAAAATGATTCGCTTTACGGTGATAACGAGATAAATATACTAAACTTGAATTTTGAGATTAATATTTAGAATTTGATATGATCATTTTTTATAGTTGTGAGACAAATGTTGATAAATATTTTTAATTTATAATTTTTTCAAAACAAAATGACATACCTACTTCAAAAGTTATTAAATTAAAACAGTTAAAATTATTTTTATTGTATTTATATATCTTCAGTATCAACGTTGGCTTTTAAAATAAATCCTCATAATTAACTGACTGTTTGGTGCTTAAATGTTAATTTAATCCAATGCATCAAATATCTAGAATCTTTAAACGATCAAACGACTTTTATTATGATCTATGAAATTGTTTTCAATATCATTAAATACTCATCTGTGCTAGTTATAGACAGTTTACATGGTTTTTCTAAAGCTTTATCAATAAATTTTAGATAAAGTGTTTGTATGTTATTTTCCCAATCAAATAATATTATTTATTGTTTGTCTACAAGTGGGAGTCAAAGTCCAACCATTCATTTATTAATAATTAATGCGTAATCAGAACCTGAAATATAAAATTATTATTTATAATATGTATGTACATCCACAGACTTAGAGGAAGTAAGCCACTCCCTTTTTATTATCAATTAAGACAGTTCCTTATTTATACTAAACTCTCAAAAATAATAATCATACAATAGGTTGAATTGTCAATTGCCTCAATTAAAAGGAGACACAATCAATCACGACATGGTCCTAAATCTGAATCTGTTTAAATATCAATACTTCAATTGAAATTTTATGAAAGATTTCTTTGTAAAATAATACTACTGCCAATATAAAATTAAATTTGATAATTTTGTGGAAGTTTAATTTTAACATGAAATTTGATTTGATAACTTTGTTGCTCCATTTATTGTGTCACAAAGTGTCTCGTGTGTTTCACCTCTTTAAGTCTTCTGGGACGGATGCCTAAGATAGATTTTGAATAGCAGTCAGATTGGGAGGGAATTTTTAGACATCACAAACACCCATGCCTTCGAACAGATATCGATAAATCGATCGAAAAAATTCTGTTTGTACAGGGACTTGAACCCGTAAGATCCGGCACGGAAGCCCACAATGCTATCCACAATGCTATAAAATCCGACTTTTTTTGGCTAGAATTTTTTTATTTAGTGTTTAACTCACAGACCGGTGCTTAATCGGTGATATATGATTACACTAAAAAGCTCCGACTATAGTATCAAATATTTTTTTTCACTTGGATATACAGGCTTCATAAAAATAATTCTTAATGCGTTAAAAATGTGTCACATTCCAAAATTATACTATCTTTCAAAACTTCATATTAAAAGTTTATATAAAACTAAAACTTCAATCTAATCTTTAGAAGAAATTAAGTTATTTGAATGGAATCAGTGAAATTTTGTTATGGAATGTTTTTGGTACGTTGTGTACCTCATCCGGGCTTGAAGGGTTAAGAAGCATCGTCAAACAGAACATCACAAGGTTTAAAAATAAACTACAAATTAATTCTGATTCTTAAGTTACAAAATACAAAATAAGAGTCGGGGTTTTTTTCCTTTTCTACTGCATGTTGGGAGGGGGGGCGAGTGATATACAAACGTTGATAGTACTAATCACAAATTAATTACAGATGATAACAATATTAATAAAAATAAAAATGTTGAAACACTCCATCTAGTTAATAATAATGGATTAAGAATGAATTACTTGGAGTTTTTGGAAATTAATAAATTCATTAATAGAAATGAAACATTAGTAAATAACATTTTAAATAAGATAGATGACTCATCATTCTTGAATGTATTTCCATTGGGATTAACCGTACCTAATGTATGTACTTAATTTGTAATTAATGCTATCAATGTTCCATACATGTAATTTTTCAAATCTTACCCCCTCCCTGCGTCCGTTAGAAAAGGAAAAATCGCTGACTTTTAATTTGAGAATCAGAATAAATTTTTAATTTGTTCTTAAGCCTTGCGATGTTCTGTCTGATGACGCTTCTTAGAGAGGTGAAACACATGCCACTATATTAAAAAATAATTTCTACAAAGCTATCGCCGAATCCATCGAAAATAATAATACTAATGTTATTCTAGTTTGCTTGATTAGTATCGGGCAAACTGTCCCAGGTATATTTTTACACACAATAATAATAGTGCCAAGAAACATTTCGCCACATGTTGTCCTATTTTTAATTTGTCAGCACGGTCAATCAAAATGTGAATGCATTAAATAACGAATATACAAATTGCAATCACATACAATAAATTTATGAATATTACTCAGTCAATAATACCAAAGATAAAATGATCTGTTGGATTACGTAGTTATTATGTTGTAGTTACAATAATATGTACCCATACTTGATAAACTTTAAATATAAAGTTACTTATGGGCAGTGCTTTTTTTTTTAAAAAAAAGGTGCCGGAACGCACTTTTTTCGAGCATTTTCTAAGAAGGTATATTATTTATTATATATTCGAATATCATTTTGATAGAATTAATGACGGCTTTTCATATAATGCATAGAAAATAAAACAAAATATACATATTTTAAAATAGAAAAAATAAAATTAAACATTTATTAAAATTTCGAGAAAAAAAAGTGCCGGAACGCCGTTCCGCCGCGTTACAGGGTAAAAAAAGCCCTGCTTATGGGTATGGCAGTAGTATCTATGGTAATATAGGCTAAGCATCTTACATGGTTGCAGCTGCTTGTGATGCGAATAAGTTAGCAATTTCGTTCATCCATAAGATTTGACATGAATATTTTTTCTAATATAGCCACTGCAAAACCCCCATTTACAACCTAGTCGGGACCGTGTAATTGGGGGTGTGAATCTCATACAAAATTATGGATTTGGTTTTTTTCGGCAGAAAACGCAAAACTAAGATTTCCCTTAGTTTTGCAAAAAAAAATATATGGACGAAATATTTAGTTTTTGTATTAGTAAATATCCCGCACACAGACAGACGCCCAGCTATGCGTGTATAGCATGGCACGTGTTGAATACACAGACGCTAGCAAATATTTGACTGTATGCGTGGCACAGACAGCCGTCTCTTAGTAATGACAATGGAATGCGACCGTGCAATTGGGGGATTTGTGGCGAATATTTCAAGCCAGTGCGTAATTGGGGGTTCCATATCCATATCTGTAGTAAAAATCTACTGTTTTTATACTTTCCCTCATCTTGCTATAATTATTAACCCATTATATGCTGGTAGGTATAAGGACGGTCATACACCTACTTAAAGTAGCGATTTTCTTTGAAATAATAAAACATTATAAATATACATTTTTTGGCAATATATTAATAGTATATCATATAGACCTACCAAATAAATACACGTTGCTTCATTTGGGCCATGTATCCAAAAAAATTAAAACCAAATGTCTCACAATACGTATACGTACTGTAAGCGACGCATTTCGGTAACACAAGGAAGCTTTTTTAAATCGATATTACATTGATTATAATACAAAATATGTCAACTGTAAGTATAGCATAGTGATTCTAAGAGTTGTCGCTGTGTGTATAAAATCTTTGAATTATTAAAATCGTCGACCTTGTCCGGTATTAGTGGGCGTAAAGTGGACCGGCACTGCGTTCACGGAATTGTACACCGTATTTATACGCTCGTGGCATACAACCGGTTAAGAGATATATTTTTAAGAATATTCTTGAAGGACTGTCTCTTAATACTGTGTTTGGATATAAGTGTTTTTTACATATGTTTTGAAATATTGCGTTAATTCATAATAAACTCCCTCAATATTGAGATAAAATTAAATTCTGTTTTGTAATAAAATATAGCAAACTCAAAGTCCAACATTTTTGGTCAAAGGTGAAGTAGCCGGATACAAAAAGTGCAAAACAAATATTAAATATTATGTGTCTGGTTCACAACATTTATTGAATTTAATCTGGTTGTTTATTTCAATAATTAAAAACAATCACATATTATTTATTATCTTACTTCTTGTATGATAATTGAATTACCTCCTCTGACACCAATTTATAATAAGATTTATATTGAAAGTGTTTGATACTTCACCCAAATATTATAATGATAAATTTACTGTCATATATATTTGTTTCTTTGTTTATATTCATAAAATATACTTATTGTAAGAAAACACATCTCCATGCTAAGATGTTTGGGCTTTACATATTGATCTTCTTTCCCTATGCTACTAGAATTCTAATAAATCTATTTTTGCTTTTTTTATGAAGAGGTTAAGTCAACGTAATTTTTCTATGAAAAATATTTTGTATGCTAGCATTATTGTACTACAGTAAACTTCCAATTATTCAGGCTAATGGTGGTGTTGTTTCATACGGATTAACCTATTGAATTTTATTTTGTTTTAGATACCATAATACATTTTGAAAACCGGCCATTAATTTTGCCATGTTATTAAGAATATTTATTAAGAATATCTGGGATTTAAGTTTGTTAACAGTGAATGGTTTTCTAATATCAGCTCATTTTTTTCCTATTTTACTAAGAACTATTTTATCATTATAATTTTACACTTTGAGAACCATAAATTTAGAACGACATTTCTGAATCAGAAAGGAATAAAAAAAAAAATGAAAAACATTTAAAATCTTCCTTTTATTTTACAATAAAAAAATTTATCAAGGGTGACATCTGCTAGTTTGGAAATTTATTTATTACTGACTAGATATATTATTTTTCGATAAGAACGGTTTCTTTGGAAAAATCAAATGATGTGTTTAAAAAAATCAATATAATTATTTACAATACAATATTGTTGTGTTTTTTAATATGTAACTGGTTACCGACAGTTTATGGTCAAAAAAAGAGCTAACTATACTAATAGTTCAAAAGTAATGTCTTAATGATATACTTATTTCTTTATCGTTAAAAATATCGGAATTATGAACTAAATGATATTTTATGGGTTAGCCTGAACACAAATGATAATAGCACACCACAGCGGTATGTTTGTATTGAAAACTATCAGAGTACTTGGCACAGAAAATCTGGTATTACATGGAACTAATGAAAAGTTGTATACTACCAATAACGGTAATTTCATAATGTTATGAATGAACAATGCATAGTCAAAAATCAAGAAATACTGGTTCATTATTTGGGAAACGATGAACAAAATGAACTTATCCAGGTCTAAGCAGGAGTAAAAAAAAAAAAATTGTCATCTTTAAAATGGGCAAAATATTACATTATTTATTACACACATTATTACACAAATATTAAATATTACATTGGCAATCTTGAATTGCACACCAGATAATAGCCATGTCGAGCAGATGACAATGATTATACATTTTTTTGACGCTATCAAAAGCAGTTTAGTGATATTCACAAATAGTGAACAAAACAGTGAGAATAACTGTTCCACTAAGTTCCACTGGAGAAAACTAGAGGTGCCTTTATAGCAGAATCTTTGATTGAACAGCTTGAACAAATGGAATTGCTCATTGAAAATCTTCATGGTCAAGGATATGATAATGGAAGTAATATGAAAGTCAAAGAATATGGTGTGCAAAAGAGAGTTTTGAGACCTGATTATCTAGACATGAACCCGCAAACATTTTTTATACCCTGCAATGCACACACTTTGACCTTAATTGTCAATGATGCTGCTAAAATTTGTTCATTTTGGTCCAACAAATATATAATTATTTCTCGTAGTCGACCCGTCGTTGGAATGTTTTATCTTACTATATCCTAAGTTTTACTGTTAAGCCATGGAGCGAAACAAGGTGGGAGAGCCGAGTCGAAGCTTTGCGTCTACAATATCTACAATATAATCGTAGTGATGTATATGACACATTAATGGAGATATTTAATGACCCAAGATTTAATAATTTATCTGAAAATTCTTCTCGAATTGAAGAAAAGGCCTTCACTGATGTAATTTGCAATTTTAAATTAATGGTGTCACTTTTCGCATGGTACAATATTCTTTTTGAAGTAAAGTGTTGCAAGAAAAGTATACCAATGTTAATTATACTTCAAATCAATTAGAGCTAACTAAAAAATATTTACTAAGATGCAGGAGTGATGAAAATTAGGAACAAGTTTTGATTGATGATATTGAGATTACAAAGGTGCTAAAAACAGAACCAAAATTTGACACAAAACATGTTCGAAAGACAAGTCAGAAGCAGTATTTTCAATATGAAGTTGAAGACGAGGCACCCCAAGAACGTAAACAGAAATACAAAATAGATTTTAACTACCTATCCAGTTTTAGACATGGCTATAGAGAAGAGAAGAGAGGTTCAAACAATTGGAGCAATATAATATTTTGGTTTCCTGTATGACATTGGTGAGCAACTTATACCACGCGTGCCACTGGGTGGCATGTGAAAGGATGTTGGGTGGCACGCCTCGGAAATGACAATTTATTAAAATTTCGAAAATTAACCAAATATTGAGGTGTAAGCTACCAAAGTTGAGCCTCAAGGGAGTCACTAATGTTTAAATATTGTATTTTTTATGTAGCGTGTATTATTTTAATCAATAAAATTGTGTTAATATATGATAAATTTACTAGTTTTATTTTCGTGGCACTCCAAGGGCACAGTTTTTTTAATTACCTGTTTTGTGGCACGTACTGCTGTATGATTTATATTATGTAAACAAAAAGTCACCTGCAGATATTGTCTACAGCAAAATTATTTAAAATGCTTCGACTTATAACTCTAACAAGTTATTAATGCTTATGATCAATGCAGTGAGCTTCAAGCAGTAGCTCGAAGACTATGCCGCCACCAGAAGTACTACTCTTTACGCCACGGGCTGGCCCTGTCTATAATAGTAAGGTCATGTGCATAGGAATTTTGCAAAGCTAAACATTTCATATTCAAATATTCAGGTGATTGAAGTTTTAGCCAATTTCATTACATGGCGTTTACAATATTCATGGATGTATTATCAAAATATAATGATTATGATCGTCATTGTAAAGCGAAAAAGGCCTAAAAATTACAATTTTTCATGAAGGAACCTATTTAATACTTTATTTTTGTTTCGCGCTCTTTAATGCTTAACAATCAACTAAATCAACAGCAGTTATTTATTTTTTACAAAATAAAAAAAAGATTTATTTTTAAACGATTGTTGTTTGTCTTGGGAAACATTTGAAAATTAATAAAACGGAATAAATTAATAATTAACGGATTATTTAATCAAAATTTAAATTTTTTAAGTTTAAAATTATTTTTTTGAACTTGGAAATTGTTCGCGTGACGTCCAAATTCTCAAACGTACCACCTTAGGCACGCGTGCAATAGGTTCGTCATCCCTGACCTATAGCATGCATATTTTTTTTCACTGGTTGCACAATTATAAAATCTAGATAAATAAATCACTGAAAAATTTTCATTATGACATACTTATGGCACTCAAATAATATTTTTATATATAACATTTAAGTACTAAAATAAGGAAAAAATAAATTTAAGGATATCTTTATTGTTTATTTGTTAAAATCAACACAAACCGCTACTGAATAGTATTTATTACCGACCGAAAACACGCTCTATTGAAAAATGCGAGTGATTAAACTCTCTCTGGCGAGCAGCTAGTTCTAAAATCTCTACTCTAATACTCTTGGATAAAAACAAATACGTTTATTTACGATTGTACGATATATACGTTGAATAAGAGGTTTTATTTGTATCTAGGAAGCTATATGGTAAAAAAAACTCCAGAGCGAGTTTAGCAACTCGGCGTCTTAGTTGTTCTTGATTTATTTTATAAGAGGAAAAATAATAAACATTCAATTACTGAAAAGGTTTTAAATGAAATTGGTAGCCTACTGATACTAATTAGACTAAAGATATTTTTGTTGAAAAAACTTGAAATTTCAATTCTTTTTTAATGATCGAATGCATTGGAAAGAATTTTTAAACACGGTATACATCCATAACTTCAAACACTAAGCATTAAATTAATCAATTACAAAGAAAATGTGTTACTGATGCGAAGCAAGAAAATGCCACGGTTTTTTGCGGGCTTAAACTGAAAAAAAGAGTGGCAATAAACTCATTGGGAAAATTGGGAATATTGAAAAATATAATTTTTATTTATGAAAACAATTTATTGTGTTTAATTTTTAGCATTCGTTTATGTACACTTATTTAATAAGCACAACATGTTTAACTTATTTTATCATACAATTAGAGGTTAATATAAATGTTATGATATTATGAAGTTTTCATTTGTTAGTTTTTGTAACACGTCATTTACACATTTTTTTGCTTTTAAAGCATGTAAAAGTACTTAATCACACAGTGTGTGGCATAAACTAATATATAGTTAAGTGTACAACCTGCTTATACACAAATAATCATTTTTGGATAATGTATACGTCAAATTAGATACATGTATACATCCTTTTTTTATTCTTTTTGGTAGAAAGCTTCGCTACGCTAATTTGTCTTTGCTCACCAAATGTCATTCATAGATAATATATGTCATTGTGATCTGTCATGTGCGTTATCACATGTGCCGTTATTGTTTTTAAATAAATAACCTCTCTGTGCATTCTTTCGATGGATAGCACCCGCGAAATAGTTTCCCTTCAATTTGGACACTATTCAAATTTTGTTGGTGCACATTTTTGGAATATTCAAGAGTTGAGTTTTAATTACCAAGGACAGAATGCCTCCGACATCAATAATGATGTATTGTATCGCGAAGGCTCAACGATTGACGGTAGAGTTACTTACACGCCGAGAGTATTATTAGCTGATCTCAAAGGAAGTCTTAACACGCTGTCAGAGTCTGGCGGCTTACCTACATCACTCAATGATGAAATATTAGAATGGACTAATATCGAAAAACAAGAACAAGCCAAAATCGAAAAAAATGAATATTTAAAACATATCGACTCCGCCGACGGTGGTCAAGAGACTGCACTAGATGACTATAATTTTGATTCGAATATTACTACATGGTCAGATTACCTGTATCCGAGATTTCACCATAAAAGTATAAATATTGTCAATGAATTTAAACACCACGATGATGAGGTAATTATTAATCTGTTGAATTTATTGTAATTTCTTTATAGTACTTCTACATTGCTATATGGTAGGGGTGGCCACACTTTCCTTCTACAGGCGACTAGTTGATAACTCGATACTGATGTTTAAAGTATATAACCTTTATTATAATTCAGTCAGTAATATTTTCTTTACTACCCATTCTTTTTATTATCAAAATACCCAAGTTCATTAGTCAAGTTAAAAGCAGAAAACCGTATTAAATTAAGTGGTCTAAAAAATATTATTTTATCAATATAGGTGGTAATAATTTATACAGAAAGCTTCCGTAATGGCAATCTGCTTTAGGTAAATCATCTTTCTTTTGTTAACTTAATGTCATTTAGAGGCTTTTGTGACCCTGCCGTATTGCAATTCTTACACGCACAAACACTTATTGAATATAACTTGAAATAATCATTTTTGAATCTCGACAGTGTATTGATAATTTGTATGTATTTTTCAGGTTCCCTTTGATACTTACCACTCCGGGATAAATATTTGGAAAACAGATCCATTCAGTGAAAACTTTTGTGATAGTATACGTTATTATGTGGAAGAATGTAATAGTATTCAGGGCTTTAAGGTCTCGCTGGATTCAACCGATGGATTTGGCGGGCTAGGCAGCAATTGCATACAATACCTCGCAGACGAATATCCAAACAAATCTCTTTTCGCTTTACCTCTAATTGCTTCACATTTTCCGGATAACAATCCGAAAGATCAAAAAGAAAGAGATATTTCAAATTTTAAAGATTCGACTCGAGTTATCAATCTTCTGCTCACTTACGAATCACTTTTCGAGAACAGCTCATTGTTTGTGCCGATGAGTTGTGGAGAAAGAGGTTGGCGAAAACCTGGCAATCAGCGACAGTTTCGCAATACAAAATATAATTCAGACTTATATTACCACACTTCAGCAATTATTGCCTCAGCTCTCGACACCATTTCCCTCAAATATCGTGATAAGAGTTCTCAATTTACATTATCTGACTTATGTGCCGACATGACCGGCTACGGCAGAAAAATGGCTTCGGCAAGTCTAGGTCTTCCGTTTGACATGAAGCAGAAAGATGATTTGATTGATCATTTAGATAATTGCAAAGTGCCTTTGTGGACATCGATGACACCGAGCTGTAATATTGCATCTGACAAAGTTTTTCAGCATATCTCTGTAAGAGGTATACCAGAAAATAGACTAAAAAGACCAGTCAGAAGTGCTAAAAATCAACTGCAAATGTCAGCTTATCAGTGCAACACAGTGAAAGAAATGTTTGAACTATATTTACAGTGTAATTGTTTTGCTTCAGCGTCTAATGTTACGGTATCCCCTAACAGTTTGAGTGTCAATTCGCCTTTCCCTAAAATATTCCACGAAGACCTTAATAGAAATGGATTCCAAAAAGAATTTGTCAATGACGAGTCTGTCGAGAGTGTCCCTGTGATAGCTGGATTGCACAATGGCAACTTTATGTTTGACACATTGGAGAGTCTATGCCGTGAGGCAAAGAGAATTAAAATTGGGAAACTGCATAAGTTTAAAGAAGAAGGTCTCGAAGACGATGATGTTACTGAAGCAATCGATAAAATCAGAGAAATACAAAGCAATTATGAAGATAATTATGAACTGTAATGAATCCGTAAATCTTTATGACACATAATAATATTTAACTTATTATTATCTTCAGTAACATTATTTGATTAAAAACATTAACTTATATACTAATCGACACAAACTCACCTAAAAGGCTGCCCTGTACTCACCCACTTTTACACTGTAATTGGCAAGTTGTTAATTCGTAAGTTGATAATTTACTCATTTAATGTAAAATTTAATTTGTGGAAATGCTTACTATTTTTTTCTGCTAATCTACAATAAATAACATAATCTGTAATAAATCTTCCTTTGTTTTCTAAAAAAATTATGTATCACTATGTCAACTTCTTTTATTCCTTTAAAGTGTCCACAGAAAGATTTTTTTTTTCTTTTATCTATATCTGGCGTCTTAACCGGGGGGAATCGTTGAACTGCTAGATTCTTGTTTTTTTGTAAAGTTCTCTAAAAGTATCATTTTAAATACAACATGATTTGTTCATTAATTATTTTTCATAAAATCACATCACATGTACATGGAAGACATTTTTGGTGTTAGGGTTATAACATCGTAATCTTTTCAATTTTGTAATGACTACTTCAAATTTTTCTACTTGTGAACTGTCAGACACCGTTATTAGTGGACACTCAATTGATTCTTAAATATAATATTACTTACTCTAGTATTTTTGCAGCCCATCATGATAGAAAAAAATAAAAGAAATGCGATGCTTTATGTATTCAATTTGGATTCATATCTATCATTATAAATATAGAAGAAAAGTAATTTTTTATCTGTCTCAAATGATTACACGAAACCAGCAAAGTTAAAACAAAATTTACAAAATGTTCATCCGCAACACGTGATCAATTAAAAAATCTTTTTTAAACGTCTTGGGAATGTTCTCAAAAAAATGAATTTTCATTATACAGTGGGTTTTCAAGAAAAGATCGGAAATGTCATTGAAGCTTCTTATGTTTTAGCACTAAAGAGAGCTAAGTGGGAAAACAATCATACAATCGGTGCTCTCAGAATGTTAGAAATTGTGTTGAGAAATGGAAAAATGAAACTAAATTTTTACACTATTTTCTGAAAGCATTGGAAAGAGAGTTCAGTTACCATTTCCCTGAACTCACCAATTAGATCCATTTAAATTGTGTGCTGAAAATGCTTCTGATGATTGTCAAGACCTGAAAAATGATTCTAGATTAAAAGATAATATGTTAGATGAGAAACCAATCACAAAATTTTCACCCAATATATTATATGTGCGATTTCTACCCAAAACTGGCAGAAAGAGCCGTTTGTATTGACATATCTGAGCCAGGCTTTTTAACTTTGTTGCAAATTAAAACAAAGCTACGGAATAGACTGGATGCTGAAAATTACCTACAATGGACTTTTTCAAGCATTCCCTATATCCAATTACCGGCAAAGTACAAACCACTACAAATCCTTATTTTTTTTTATTGTATGTCGATGCTGCTTTATGGTATTTACACCCCTTTAGTCACTTGTTTTACTTATAAACTAGTTTTATCAGGGAGCAGTACTGGAGGCATGTTAGTGTATATTTGTATGTGTAATATCATCAATCAACTCTTTAAACCTGAAAGCTGTGGCCAAGAGGCAAATTTAAAATCTGTCTCTTTCCTGTGTAGGAATGTGAATATGTTCAACTCATCTTCATCATAACATACAATTGAATTTTGGGAAATATAATTCAATCATTCATAATGTTGCATATACATATTTAAACTTTATATTGGATTAACCGTTTATTACCCGGCTTCACTCGAGTTAGATTCAAGTTTATTTTTTATTCATCCTATTATAAATTTATTTCAATTGGCTATATACAGTATTTTTAGCGCCAGGTTGATCGGTATAGTTTCAAGGCAATGTGAGGGTTTTTTCGATGCAAGATATTCACAATATCTTCATCCGCGCCAATAGCTTCCTTTTGTGTTTCCTTAAATGCCTGTTAGAATGTGTGAAAATTTCAAGTCTTTATTGTTTTGGAGGAGGTATTGTGACGTAAACATTAAATGTTTTTGAACATATCATTTTGAGTTTTTAGTAAAATATTCTTAGCTAATACCAGATTCACATGTTTGGTCCCAGTTCCGGAGTTAAACATATGTGCACCAGATCAACCACCTGTAGTAAATTAAGGATAATCACCAAATTGCCAGAAAAATGCACTCTTGCATGGGGTGACGATACATACGGCACTGGGTCTGGTTAGTCCTCATCAATAATTAACACAACATGTAATGATATCTATTTCTAAATTTAAACATCCAAATAAAATCATGGATGAATTATTTTTGTAGCCAATTTTTCCCAGAATTAGTTCATTGTACCTTTTGAAATGCAATCGAGGCAGACTAAAAAAGGTTAAGTCTACTTGGCTCATATAGCAAAAAAAATGTCACTACTTTCAGAAGTAAGCAATTTTCGTAAAATAAAGATTTATCATTTATTTTTGCTATTACTGCACACAAAAATATAAAAACATTTTTTTGGTGATGTTCAAAGTACCTAGTAATATTTTTTCAGAATTTTAAAATGCATACCTAGTTAAGTGTAATAAATGAATTAATTATAACCTTTTTAAAATCTTTCGTTCTATCACTACAAATGAAAAAATAATGTCACTGCCAAAAATCATTGATGTATGTAGTATCCATATCTCAAGAAATAATAATAATCCAACAAAAAAAATATGCGAATGGCAATAGAGATAGCGGATGACAAAATACTCGAGACTTACATGAACGTATTACTAATCAAGGGGGCTAAGCAAAACATATTTTTATAAAATTGTGGAAACTGATGGGAAGGTACTAGTTTATTGTAAAAAAAATAATTAATTCAGTCACTTTATTCATAAAAAATATTACATACATAAATCTAAGGTATCAGTCAGTTTTATTCTTGTTAAAATATTTACACATGCTGACACCTGAGCATTACATATATTAATCGGTGGTTAATTCATCCTTTGAGATAAATATAATAATTATTATTGATTTCATATAATGTACGTACATATAAATAAGCAGCTAGGGAAAAATATTATAAATTCGATACTGTGAATCAAGACAATTTCGCATATATCAGTTTAAACATAAAACTCAATAGTTGTACAGAAACCTAATTGAAATAATAGTGATATAATACCAGCAGCTATAGAAAGTAGCACAACTTAAGGACTTTTTTAATACCAGAATGTCAAAAAGAATGCACAATGCATCATTGGTGATTTTGTCTTGGAAAAATGGCCAGCAAAAAATTTAAATTTGGTCCGAATGTTACTGAAAGAGCTTTATCTTAAAGCAGAAAACATGAAAAATCATCTAAACAATATCATCTTACTTCATTAGTTGTTATTGCATCATTTACTGCCTGAATAACTATTCTTATTGTGCATTTCACCACTTAATTTTTACTGCTATTTCTTACATATAATAATCTGTCTTACCGATAACTTATTTAAGATCACTTTATTTTTACGATTTTAAGTACTTATGACAAAAAAAGTTTAATGATTTATTGAACACACATTTGAACAGTAATAATATAAGTCTACAAGACAAAGATAGCTAAAAAAAAAATGCACCACCTCTTAAAATATTTATTTACTACTTCATGAAAAATAATGTATTGTATTTTCAACAATCTCACCCACACTGAAATTCACACGCATTCATGAAATTGTGAGATCATGATCAAATTAATAAATTTAATTTTCACTACCTATAAACAAAGGTTGGCATGATTAACTGACAACAAAATGTGTACCTCATACAAATTAAATGTTGTGATTTACAAATGGTTTTCATGAAAATAATCATTAATTATTATATTATAAAACTTGAACCATTTTAGGAACATTCGAGAAAATTATTAAAATTGTAATTTCTCTACTTTTTATCAATTAATTCAAAATTATACCATGTTCTAGAACTAGAGCATTAATGCGTGATTCAGTTTTACGATAATAGGAAACAAACAAATGCTTAACATACTCAAAATCTTCTCGAGATCAAATTGAAACAAAATTGAAAGTTTAAAAATAATGGCAGCAATCCTATTTGCTATGGCACTCGTGTAAGGATTTCAAAATGTTGAAACCCAAGATTTTTTTAAAAAACATCACATTAAGTTTCTTTCCAGACTTAAGAATAAATAAAATAAAATTATGAATCCAAGATTAACACCGTATTCTAATATAAGACATAACAAAAAAATATTGCCTCAGTACCAATGATAATGACAGATTACATTTTTTCGATCATATTACACAATTGGGACAGACTTAGATTCATTGTTCACTCAGTTCAAGACTCGAGCTTTGAAGATAATCATAAAGGTGTGCTGGGCACAGTGAATAAAAATACTGGGATTTATAGCAATTGCACACTAATGCTTGTCATTGAGTTGACGATTTTTTTAACAATTTTTTTGAAGGTGTCGAGGAAAAATTACAATTGAAAGACACCATATCTTCAGTGAATATATCTGATATTGACATTGAATCACAGATGCGTCTTTGAGGTTGGGAGATCTTATTGAAATCACCATAATATACATTTTCTTTCTCGTGTTCAGAGTATTCAGATATAGGGGTGTATTTCTTTGGCTGTTTTATATGCTCGTGACAACTGGTCTGAGGAAGAGTGTCCGACGTCTCTTCGTTGAATCCGCTATCGAAACGTTTCCAGCTGACACTGGACAATTCATTGTTGAAATTAAACGACTTAGTTATATCTGAATTGCTGTGTAGTTTTGTTTTATTGCACATTGTTCTGTCACACTCGTTTAATATATGTTCGCTGTGAAGTCTTTTACTGTGGCAAAAATTGTCATTGAAACCGCTATCGGTTCTTTGTAAACTAAAATTGACATCATTTTTATCACTCGTGTCACTGTTCGATAAAGTGGAACTGAAATAGTCTTTACTGTTCTTGACAGAGTATAAAAGATTTCCGGCGGTCGCATTAACTATTTGAATTGAACCATCTCCAAAGTCTAGGGGATGTTTATTTGTTTCTAAATTAAAGCTGTTATCCAGAGACATCTGCATCGGACTACAAGTAGACGTCTGTCCTCGATGCTTGTTATGAAAAATATTTTCCAAAGCATTTTTGTAATTTTTAGTCGGCGTTATGAATTGGTATGCATCACTGAGACTGTCATACTTGTCATGAATAATTGCACACTTATCACAGACTCCTTTTACAGCAGCAATATCACCGACGATACTGTCAAATCGTTCAGACTGCAAGTATAATGTTTTAGTTTTTTCTTTACAACAACCAGAGCACGTCTGTCCGATCTGCACTGTTTCCGTACATAATAGGTTGCCGGTGCTAGGGGCAGATGAAATACTGGTATCAGACGATGCTCCTGAAAACAAAGATACATACAGTTTCAAGCAATTAAAATCAAGGGTGAACGGATTCTTCAGTATACAAAATTTATCATACGCTCACAGAATCAGTTCAAGAATTTAAATATAAATAAATGACGTAACTATCTTTGTCATTGGTTAACCCAGAACATACGAAAAAAATAAAATAGAAAGATTAATGGCAACAATTTCAGTTGTCTGTTGAAAAGAGGAACAGCTATGATACCACTGATCACTTTGAGGTGTTAACCTTTAGAGGAGTATGGACGTACATGTACGTCGGCGCCATTTTTCTGTAAATGAGTATAAAAGTAGTTAAAACTCAACACAGGAGTGTCTGTCTGTAAGCATATATATGCTCTAAGTATGAATTACATATATTCATTGAGAAAAAGTCACAAAATTGTCATGTTAAGAAAAGGCAGTAAATTAAAGTAAGGTCTGTATAAATCTATTCACTCCTCTAAAGATTAACTATCAATTCTTTGTGGAAAGCCATTATTTAAAAAAACTAATTCCACACTTTTACAAAGATCAGGACGCGGTTTTCTCTTTTTATTGATAGTTTTGAAAGTGTTTCTTTAGCTGAAAAGTATAATATATAGAATTTTTACCTAAAACTGAGAAACAGCGCACAGAAGGATCAACAGAAAAATGAAGAGAAGTATCACTACTGATATCCATATTGAAATCGAGCTTCATTGCAGATCTTGTTCTGCTCAAAGCTACTTCAGACTGAGATCTCTTTTTACTGTCATTTAGTGTATCACATGCCGGATGAGGTCCGAAGTCATTAAATGAGTTGGAAAGACTTTCAGAAATGTTAAAAATGTCTGGACTAGATTTTGCTGAGATCTTAGACAGAGAGCACTTTTCCGGTGTCGATTGTGAAAATGGTGATGCGTCACAGCTGTGATGGTAATCGATCGGACTGAGCGGTGACTCCATGACAGTATCTTTAGCATTCTAAAACAAAATGATAATTTTACTTTTATTCACAAGCAAACAGAAAAAGAACTCGTATGCGTTTAATTATTAAATACTGGATTTAACAAAATAATTCAGTTTATAAGTTTTTTTATCTTATTGCTTAACTTTCAAGCAGCTTTAAATATTATATATTGTTATTGTTTGCAGGCCAAAACACTGAATGAAAGTAATTGTGGACAACCTAAATATATTGGGTTATTTATAATCAATCAACTTATGAAAATATTATTGTTTATAAATTCTTAAAAATCGTAATCAGGATTTCAAGATACTTACTTGACCATCATCTCATTTTAGTGTCCAGTTGTCAAATTCGACATATGTTTTTTTAAATTTTGTTAAATTGGCTGTTTTTTTTATTGTGAAGCTGAAGATATCAAAAACTAATTTTTGTCAAAGTTGTGGGATGCAAGGTATTGTTAAATCATAAGCGATTAACTTATCTATTTTATAAACGGACATGGTATATAATTTTATGAATATAAATTTCCATAGACGGAATTCATTCATTCCTAGATCCAATGGGTTTTAAAAGCAGGGCATGAAGCAATTGGACAGCAAACATCTTCTCTCAACTTCAGCGTTGCCAGAAAGGAGGTTACGTGATTGACTTACTTCACATTATAAGCAGACATGGTATAAGCAAAATAATAATATGTTATAAATGAATAATACAAACCTTTGAAGATGAGAATTGTCTTATAGGTGAGAGAGAAGGAGACTTAACGTCGTGATTGTCATTGTTTTGTCCGCTGCAATAGCGGTCAGTTGAAATTTTACGTATTATTGGACTATAAACTTGGTTATCAAATTCTTCCGGAGAGTGTCGGCGTTTGTGTTCGACCACTTCGTTTGGGCGAGAAGTTTGAAATGCAAATAATTCTGCCATCTTTAATGATTGCATGGTTTCATATTCCAGCTGAAAATATTTAACAGTATTTGTTATCCAGATTAATAATTAAAAATTCTTCGCACTTTCAGTTGAATGTTTTAACAGTAACAATTTTAAATCCACTTACATTGGATGCGACACTTTGAGGCAGATCCTCCTCTCCGTCAGAAAATGTTGCCTCAAAGCAAAGCTTTCGTCGAAGCGAAGCATTCGCTGATACATCAGGATCAACGCTTGTATTTGATTCCTTTAAATTCAAGATCAAAATTTTAGCATGAGATTTTGTGATATTTGCCATAAAAAAATTGTCATCGACTACAATTGCAGTACATTTTATTTTATATTTAAACATTATCTGGTCAAACGCATAATATGCTTTTTTATTTCTACATATTACAAAGTCACATCATAGTTATATATTATTAAATACACTTTTTTTCAAAATATGATTACATGCCCTACACAAGTCTTAATTACTATGTAAAGTATACATAAAAGAAAAAAATGCATTTTAATTTTCAATGGGTGAGGCACCTCAAAACTCAACAAAGAGTATTTGCCCATCATAGACATAGGCCAAGAATTGAAAGTGAGATGTTTTGAGAGTGCCCTTCAAATAAAAAGCATCAAATTAAAAAATAATTTTCATTCCAAATATTCGTCTAGTTATAAAATATTAAATTGGTCCAACCTTTGTATAGGAGTAAAATGGTTTCAGTAAATTTTCCATCTCTGGCGACAAGTCTGAAGGGAATGTGAGAACAGTCTGAGCAGAAGCTGCAAAATCATGAAAGCATTTGATTATGGATAAAAAAAAAACAAGTTAAATAATTGTACCTAGTCATAAATAAATATGAGAAATTTAGAATTGATTTTGTAGGATTCATTCACTAATTTAACTGTTAAAAATAAATTGTCCTTTTAATATGGTCAGATGAGGGTTCTTATAATTATTAGGTAAAACGGAAAGAAATGACATTTTTTCTGGCGCGTCACTTTAAAATCTGTTTGTCAACGGTTGCCGTTGAGCTAACACGTCGGGGTTGGTATTATTTTAAAGCTCTGTGTGTACTCTTTCCATTTCAACATATTTTATATTTTTTTTGCCGTTGTGGAAAAATGGAGAAGCCTGAGATTGAATAAACACATTTGCGCTGTTTTATGCTGTTTTTATTCGATAAAGGATTAAAACCAAAAAAAGCTACGAAGACCATTTGTGACATTTACGGTGACGTCTTGAAACTTTGAAAGTGCTTTAGATGGTTTCAAAAGTTCAAAAGTGGCGATAGGGAGTTAAAGGCCAAACCAAAAACAGGAAGACCCCTCAAAATCGATGATGACGTCCTAAAATCATTGGTGGAAGCTGATCCTCGTAAAATAGTGAAGGAATTGTCACACGACATTGGCTGTCCAATAACAACTGTGCAAGATCATCTGAAAAGATTGGGAAAAAAACACAGGCAAGCTCTCTCAAAAACACACACTCTCTCAAACGGCCTTGGAACAAGCGTGACCATCTGTGCTTCTCTATTGTCCAGGCACGAAACGGATCCATTTCTCAGAAAGATAATTACCGGGGACAAAAAATGGGTCCTTTACAGTAATACCAGGGGAAAAAACAATGGCTATCACCAAATCAAGTACCTGTGCCTACTCCTCGGCCAACATTGACGTTAAAAAATGTTTGTTGTGTGTTTGGTGGGATGTTTCGAAGATAATACATTTTGAATTATTGAAATCTGGTCAAACAGTTACGGCAGAGCTATACTGTGCTCAACTAGAACGATTAAAAGCAGAGTTATTAAAAAATCGATATTTTTTGGTCAATAACAATAGGCGGATTTTACAACATTACAATGCGAGACCTCATGCGGCAAAAATTACTTAGCAAAAAATAAGAGAACTTTATTTCGAACTTCTGCCACTTCCTTCATATTCACCGGACATAGCACCTTCGGATTATTATCTCTTCAAGTCGATGAAGCATTCACTTCGTGACAAAAAATTTACAAACGCTGACCGGGTGAAAAATCACCTGGATTTGTATTTTGCCAGTAAGTCACCAGAGTTTTACGAAAAGGGTATCAAAAAGTTGCCTCTTTTATGGAGGACGATCAAAGACAACGAGGAAAATTATATAACAGAATAATATTGTATCATTTTTTTTTTAAATATTTTTTTGTCACAATAACAAAAAATGTCATTTCTTTCCGTTTTACCTAATATTTTACAACAAATCAATCAGTTTCATTATTTTCTGAAGTATCTCTATATTTTGATGATGCATACATTTTTAGACTCTTGACCAGCTTTTCTATTCCGACTAGAGATTGCGATAGTTATTACCGAGAGCGAGATCCCATGTATATCGACTGATATCACGTTGATCGCCAAGCAAGCTTAATGTAAAATGATTATTCATTTTTAACCTTTAGAGGAGTGTGGACGTACATGTACGTCGAAGAAATCTTTCCCTAGAGGAGTGTCGACGTACTTTTAACATAACACAGTATTATGTGTCTGTGAGCTTAGATAGGCTCCAAATATGACTTTCATTACAATCTGTGGACATTTAAACGCATTCCTACACCATTTAAAAATAGATTTCGGCTTTAAGAAAGGTAGAAATAAAGTTTTTACTTTTTGACAGGTTGCCGTGTGATGTCATAACGGACTTTCGTGACAGATCCATACATCGCAAACTCTAGAATTATGCGCGTAAAATTGTTAATATTTTTCTTGCAAATTTTAAGTTTTTCCGTGTTTTACTGTATTAGACTGTGTTATACTGTGGTTTTTTAGTTTTTCTTACCGTATTAAGTGATTTGAAATGCTTGTCAATTGTCCGAACTTAGTTTTACTGTGACTTACCGTATTATAAAGTGATTTGAAGTGTTTACATTTTTTTGTGCCGAAGTTTGTGTTTTATCGTGATTGTATCGTATCTTATCGTATTTTAACGTGATTTTAAGCTTTTTTTATTTTCATATCGTGATGTGCTTCATAAAATGGGTTGCTTTAAAGTCAAAGACATTGATGAAATTCTCATGAACTTTGACAATGAATAGGAAGCATCGATACAGTAACGTAGCTAGGAGGGAGGGGGGGGGGTGCGACAGGGGTGGCATTTTCAAAAATATATATACAATATTTTGTTGATAAACTTTATTTATAATTAAAAAAAATTCAGCCACCTGTAGTTAAAACTCCTAGTTCATAGATAAAAAAATAGAAGTAATTTGAAAACAAAATTAGATGAAATTTTGGGGGTGGCAGATTCAAGGACCGCCCCAGGCGGCAGGACTCCTTCGCATCGATAACATGATGATATATCGATGGAATATGATTCTTCTTCATCTGATGGGGACGAAAAGCCAGAGATATAACCTAGCGCTAAGCGTTGTCGGGAAGAAATGAGGATTTGGAACCGTTGTACTTTCACTCCAACGCTTCATAAATTTGTTAAGCTTTGAATCCGGAATCAAAAATAAATTAAAGTAGAAGGAGAACACCGACCTGGAATTTTTTCAGCTATTTTTTACAAAAGAAATTTGAGACACGATAGTCATCAAAACAAAAATTTATGCCACAGCTGTTTTCCAAGTCATCCAGAATGTCCAAAATGAAGAATTGGGCTAACACGACAGTGCAAGAAATGCATGTTTTTCTGTTCACCATTATTTTGATGAGCTTACTTGAGAAAAACTGAATAAAAAATACTGAATTGTATAAAAGGCTAAACTTTATATTAGCATATCAAAAACTTCAGGTTACGAACCGGCCCTGGGATTTATATAATGTAGTTTATGTTTATTTTTATATTTTCATTTTTCAAGAAGTATTTGGTATTTTTTAAATTATTATTTAAACGTATTTGTGAATATGTAAGGTTTGTGACCCCTGGATTCAGCAAACAGTTTTTCAAGGATAACATCTATAAATATTAACTTTTTTTTAAAAAAATATTTTTACATCATTCCAGCAGTCATAACACATATATTCATGGGAAAAAAGTCACACAATTGTCATTTTTCACTCCTCACAGCAAGTTCAGTACAGATTTACTCACTCCTCCAAAGGTTAAGTATTAATTATTTATGAGAATACAGGTAGTCCTCGACTCACAACTGAGATACGTTCCTGAGCTTTGGTCGTATGTCCAATTTTTCATCGCTGCACACCAAATTTGGTATATGTAACAATTTTACGAAAATGAGCTAAATGTACAGTTTTTTCTATTTTTTCTCAGCCTTCTAAAGTATGAACCATGTAATAATACAATATAATAAATGAAATAGAAAACAAACTATGTGCCATAATTTAAAAAAAATCATTTAATTATGAACAATGTGATCTTATTGCACATGTACCGGGTATATGGTTCATATTTTACAGCTGTCTTTTTTTTGGTTTTAATTTTTTATAAGGTCATCTTAATCGAACCTAAAAGCTAAATTTAGATACTAATTCGGCATTTGCAGCTTGCATCCTTTTGAAAGAACGTGTATCAAGTTTGATACATTGTGATTATTGAAAAAAAACCTGTTTTAAAAAAACTGTGGGTTAAATCCTTTTTCTTTTCCACAGTCGATATATATGTAGAATTTATCAAAAGCAAATTTCATGGTAAACTAAATTATTTAATGAATACCTTCTCTGAACAAAATCTTGGAGGAGCTCTCCGGTGTTGTAGCATGTTCATCTTGAGAATTTGTCGGAAGGAGTATATTTCGTTTGACCGGTTGGTCAAAAGGGCTTGGAACGATCATTTCTTGGGAAAAAAATCTACAAAAAATATTTTATAATCAGATTTGATTGTATTTTGGAAGATTCTTTCTAACTTAGATGCGATTAATTAGAGCATGCTCTTATGATCGGTCAATGCACTTAAATATTTAATCATAATTTACTCATTCCACAATAATTATGACACAAAATATTGAAGTAACAAAGTTAGTATAGCATGGTGCAGAATTAAAAGATCAACTTCTTCTTTTTTTGAAGCTTTTCTCACAAAATCCAAATGTATTAAATAATTGAAATACAAAAATATATTTCTTGACAAATATTCAAAATCACTTCTTTACAGTTGACAAATGAATTATATAACATTTAATTTGGGTAATTGTGTGTTAAAGCTAGTCATGGATTATTACGGAGAAAAACTTCACAAACTAAGCTAAAAACAACACCACGATTTAAAATTATTTTAAGAGGGCTTGATAATCGCGTTAAAATTACACATTAATATATAGAACACTGATAAATTATGCGAAATACGAAATATTTTATCAGTGTTCTTCGTAATAATGTGTGATTTTAAAGCGATTATCAAAACTTCAATGAAGATTTGTAAATCGTGGTGTTGTTTTTACCTTAGTTTGTAAAGTTTTTCGCCGAAAAAATCCATGACTAGCTTTAACACACAATTACCTTAATTTGTACGTCAAAACTTCCCAACAGGTCATTCAGTGAAGTAGGAGTCCACTGAATATATGTATATTTACAATCAAGATTGCAGTATGGCACTTACTTTTCGATTGCTTCGGTTGCCTTTTTTTCTAGAATGGGATCAGGTGATGGATCGAATTGACTATTACAAACAACGATATCGGCGGGCTTAAGTACAGAAACATGTTCTATATCCCATTTAAAGCTGCCGGATGATTCGCGGATTTTGAACATTCCTGGACTGAAAATAAATAATGTCAAAGGTACAATTTTGTTGGATACACGAGTAATTTCACAAGTTACCTATACAAGAAAGAATAATTTCAAAAATCAACTTAAATGGGGCAAGGCTGCCGCCTATATATTTAATATAAATTAGATCAATTTGAATCATCATCAATTTAAGCGCTTCAAGATCTAGCCAGATTCATGGTTATATGGGTAAGATGTGAGAATTGATATTAGCAGTACTTGTGACTTCTATAGTAGCTTGCTTTTAATTTTCTGAAGAAATTAGGTAAAGTTATTACTTAGGAAAGCATACATTGCTTATTTTCATTTAATTGAATAAGACATTAATATATTTGAAGAGTTGGGATGAGTGAATTTTTGGATTTTAACGACGCGAAAACGTGTAAACAGTTCATAATTGTTGGATTTCAGTTTTATTTTAACTTAACTTACCTGCACATTGGGGTGTTCAAGCTTTCGACGAGAGTTCTCTCGAACGGGTTTCGTATCTTGAAATATGATGGGGGCGCCGGCGGAGAGCAGTGAGTTTGAGACAGAAATCGAATAGGGCTTCCAGTTGTATATTGACCAGAATTAACCACCGACGTCATTTGAATGTTCGCCAAAGGGCTTCGTGAGCGGCGATGTATGTATTTAAGTGTTGGCGATTTCTGTTTATTTTCGACCATTTTCTGGGGTGTTTTAAAAACGTTACGCGTATTATTATCCATATCTAAACGTGATTTGTACCGTCTTATTTACAATATTTACAAAAAATTACACTTTATAACGTAAACAAAACTTTCAACGTCATTATCACACCAGTCGTTGACCGAATTAAATTCAAATATAACGACTTTTGACTTTTGCAAAAGCAATGTGCGATTAAAGAAACAGAGATGGCGCATGTATCGATAGAAATAGATCTCAAATTTAAATGCTAAATATGATACTTGATCATACCATTTAATTGTTTATAATAATAACATACAATAAAATTATATATGAATAATTCGCAAAACACTGACTTTAAATACGGGAAAATACTTTTTTTATGATTATATATACAATGTTTGTAAACTAAAAACAAAAAACCCATTGATTTTGTTAAAATATTTTTTTAGATAAAATTTAAGGGGCGGATAAATGGTATAAAAAATTATACTTACACAATTTAATACAATTGTTTATATCTTTTAAAATAAATAATTTGTATAATGCTTGTAAAATTTAATAATAATTTATTAATTAAATTACCTTATAACTTCCCAATGAATTATACATACTTACTGTAAATTTATGCAATCTACTACACAATATTTTTTGAAAATAAAAGCAATTTAGTAAATGCTTTTTCATTATTATTTTTAAAGATTTATAAAAACTGAAAATATCCTCTTTAATTTAAAAGAATTGTATTTTATTGTCAAGATGTGGCTTATATACTTTGCATCAGGCCGGGCCCCTAAAAATTAATAATTTTCTGCAATAGTTATTACTATTTTTTTTAAAAAATTTAGATTTATGGTCAATATTTTTAATTTTTTTTAAATTTTTATTTCGACTGAAGGTGCTTGGTGGCATTTTAATACTGTCCAAAATTTAAACGATTCAAATTCGTTATTTGGCATTTTTAATAAGGGAGCACGTATACACATAGTTTTTATGAAGTACCTAGCTAGATTTAAAATGTTATTATTTACCACAATTTTTTTTTTTATAAAAATCGCAACTTGTTTCGCTTATCATGATTCGGTTCCACCAAGAATTAACCGCCAACGCCATAAAACTAAAAATATTACAGTAACTGTCGATTATGATTGAAAAATATACAAAAAACTTTTTACTCATTATTTTTTTTCTTGGATAAATATTTTGTAGTGACAAGTATTCAATTTAATATTGTTATTCCGAGAACCACCTGATTAAAAAAAATATTCTCGAAAAAATCAAACGATATTAAAAACCGTTTTGTTGACTACTTTTTTGAATTAAATTACTTATCTCCTCGCATCAAAATTATTGGCCACCTCTGGTATACACAGTTTTATCTACCTAATCATATCGACTGCGGAAAGGGAAAAGGACGTAACCCACACATATACAATTTTACAGGAGGTGCAAAAAACGTGTGTTGATGATTTTGAGCCATATGCAAATTATGAATTATACACAACCTTAAAGTGCCCGGAGACTTCTAAAGTGGTGTTTAATTGATATAATCTAATATTTATTTAAGAAATTGTCTAGGAAAAACCTTTATTTTAGTCTTTTTTCTTGGTTTTAATTTTTTACAAGGTCATCTTTTTCAAATTTAAAAGTTAAATTTAGATACTAATTCGGCATTTTCAGCTTGCATCTTTTTGATAGAACGTGTATCTAGTTTGATACATTGTGATTATCGAAAAAAACTTGTTTTAAAAACTGTGGGTTAAGTCCTTTTTCCTTTCCACAGTCGATATACCTACATAATAATGTTCGATTTAAACATTTTAAACATGGACATTTCGCGATTAACACTTTTAATAGAAAATTGCGCCGTAAAAAAAGAATATGTTATAAACCTTAATTCTGAAGGAAAAAATAATTATTTTGTTTTGCGTCACAAAAAAAGAAACTTCTGCATGGTTTGCCGGCGTTTATTAGGTATGTAAAAATTTAATAATATGTAAATTTTAACGAAAATAATCCGATACAATCATTCTTTTCCCTCACTTTTTCAGCACACATTGATTCCTCATTTTTTTTTCTAAAAACACCATGCATTCTTTGACTGTGAAGAGAAAGGCCCTTCTCAATTATTTTAAAAAGGTCCCGGGACGTAATTTTCTTAGAAAATAAAATGGCAATCTATTTCGGAGTTTTTGATTAGTAAAAGATTTGCCGCGAGATTCTGGCGGAGCTTGAACCTACTTAAAAACCTTCAATGCCTCCTAACTCGTCTATATCTTAAGCATCTTCATGAACATGACGTTTTGAATATCATTTTTACAATTAATAATATTATTTGAAAATTTCTTCTTAGCTATTTTTAATTTTAAATTTCCGTATTGATTTCCGCTATGAAAAGTTCAACGATCGTTGGCCACGTACATCCTTGAAGGAGTATTCAAAAAAATATTTTAAACTCGATTGCGATATAACAAAATTCGCTATGATTTTTCATTCGCATTTTAGATGAAAAAAAAACGTTATTAAGAAATCAAAATATTGTAGTTATTTTTTACATACCGTGATTGATCATTAAATTGACAAAATATTTTTTCAAATTTTAAGTAAGTAATGAATATTTGTTTCTTAGAAATTATATGAGTTGAATTGAATAATGATAAATAGGAACGGTGCAAGAACTCAATGCGGACTGTCTGGGACACACAGCTGTACTCGATTAAAACCAAATGCCACTTATTCAACGCTTTCATTCTGACGGTATAAAAACCGTATACTGAGCTTTGAGAACAGATGCTTGCGTCGGATAATGGGGGTGAGGGGGGGTGGTTTGATTTTGTGGGGAATTCAGAGATAAGGAAGCGTACAAGACAGGGTCCCGTCACGTCAGTGGTTATGGAGAGACGTTGGAACTGGCTGGGTCACGTGCAGCGGATGCCTCCGGAAAGCCTCAATCCTGCCTGCCTTTTCTTTCGACCGGTGGGATTCCGGCGTCCCGGACGTCCGTCGGGTACTATCCATAGGATGTACTCGGCGGAACTGAGGGATGCTGGCTTGTCATGGGAGGAAGCAAAGCAATTGGCGGGAGACAGGGAAACATGGAGGTGCTGCGTGGCGGCCATATGCTCCACATAGGGAGTGAACATGGCCAAAGAAGAAGAAGAAGAAGAAATTATATCGTATTCAAAAATACCAAATCAAAAATACTTCATTTTTTTTCTTCTTCATTGTATTGCAATTTGTGTATCGTATCTATATGTTTATAGCGGCTTTAGAGGCCCTGTTTTTCGGATAATTTAAAAGCGTTGCAAAACTCAATGTAAAGTAAAAATTATTTATATATGGGACATTTATAATATGATCTATTTTGTAATTTTCGACAACCTAAGTTCGCGCTTACGTAGTAAGCCGCCACTGTATACCTATGCTTAGATAAAACACTTTAAAATCACCTGAATCAACTTATCTAAGTGTAAACATAAAAGTTTTCCACTGACAATTTTTTATGAGGCTGAGTTGATGTAAGGTTGGGAAATGTTGGTTAAGATTTTTCAAGAAAATAGTACATTGGCAAATCAAACTATCTTTATTTATTTTAGAATATCGACTGCGGAAATGAAAAAGGACATAAACCTCAATTTTCCAAAACAGCTTTTTTTCGATAATCCGTAAATAATAAAGGCTTCAAAAATAATACCTGTGAAGATATTGACGAGATCTTACTCAACCAAATGCTAAACGATGAGGACTTGATAGAAACTGTTACAACTAATAAAAAAATGGTTTTACTTTATTATCAAATAACTGACAAAATTAATAATTACGTGGGCTGTATAGACGGAATACAGAATATCTGAATGAGACGTCAACTCGTTCGGTGTTACATACAATGGTGTAGGAAGGGGTTTTGCCGCCCCATGGAGTTTTAACTAAAGGTGGCTAATTTTTTTATGTATAAATATAATTTCTCGAAATATATTGTGTTTGTTATTGAAAATGCCGCCCACAAAAATGTGCCGCCCGGAGCGGTCCACCCCTGCCGTACCCCCCTTGCTACGCCACTGGTTACATCAGATCTATTTTTATTGTATTTTAGAATTAATTATAAATATACGTATAAAAACACAAATATAATATTATTGATTGAATTAGCATTTACTTGGTACAAGTTTTCGATAAACCTGACATTCAAATTTTAGTGCTGCATGAATAATTTTTAAAATTTGTATAAATTTCGTAGCAAAAAAGCAGTTTGACTGCACTGCAATTGACTATCTTTTAATGAAAAAACTATAATTGCTGTCTTTTTACAAATAAATATTTATGATTTCCACTAGTAATAATAAGTAGATGTTCGCGGAACACATATTCAAGTTACGTGGAACACCAGTGTTTCGCGGACTATATTTTGGAAAACGCTGCAGAATGAGTGTATAGACTGCAGTGGCGGTTCCTGACCTAAAATCTTGGGTGGGCTAGAGAAAACCATATTTCTACTTCACCTTATACATTAATCTACAAGCAAATTAACAAATACTACGACACTACTGCAATGCATGAATTATTATATAATAAAATCAATGCTAATGTAACTAAGAAATAATAGAATACGGAATCCTTAAATTCGTTTCTTTCAAAGTGAAATAACAAGTACCTACTAAAAGCAATAGAGAAATATCACTTGCTGTCACTGAAAGTCAATACCTGTCACTTTCATACAATACAACGATATTGGTTTTGTGTTTCAATGCATAAGTATGCGTAATGGGCAGATTCTGTTTAGCCCCCAACGATCAACAGAAGCTTGACAGATTGAAACACTATCGTTTGTGTTTGATGACGTTTCCGTACATACAAATACAAAAAAAATCTAATCGTGCTTGATTGCGCCCCAGTGTAAAGAAATATTGTCTGTGGTTACGGGCTAAACATCGCTAGCCCTTGAGTGGTGTTGCCAGAGTGACGTGACGTTGCCTGTTCCCTGTGAAGTATTTATAGGGTTATTGTTTTTTTTATGCCGGCTCAGTTAAAAATTGTAATACAAAACAAAATCGAGAATATGATTGTAGGTAGACGTAACATTGTCTTATATTGACAGAGGAAAATTAAAACAAAGATATTATATTCATTTGGGAAAGGTTAGTTATGCTTATAAATGTATTTATTTTGTTCAGCGGCCGAATTGCTGTTCATTTTTATTCAGCCATCTAAAGTTTTGGGTGAAAATTGCAGGTCGGGCTTAGCCCACCTAGCCCAGTACCTAGAACCGCCACTGTGTATCAATATGTTTAACAAATATCAATTAAAAACGGTTACGTAATATGCGATGCTATTCTCGCGTGCATACACGTTTCTTTAAACCATATGTTCCCAAAGTGGTCCGTACGGACCCCCGGGGGTCCTTGACAGGAATAAAAAAAATGGGGGTCCACAAGATGTAAATGGGGGTCCACGGACCGGAATCAATGGAATCAAATTTAATCAAAATAATGCGGGCCTAAATAGGTCAAAGTAAATTATCTCTTAAATTTATTAAACAAAATATATTTGACAAATTTTACGTTTCACATCCACTATTAATTCCCTACCATCCTTCACGTTCATGCGCAAGTTTCTACTGTACCTTACGAATTTGAACCCAAATATTGACCAATTGATATCGGAGAATCAGGTTCATCCCTCTCATTAACAGATTTTATTATTTTATGTAAGAATTTGATTGCGTTTTGATTTGTTCATTTTCATTTTAAAAAATTCACTAACGATAAGAATAAAAAAATTAACATATTTTTTTTACAATTGTCCACTATACAAAAAACCCTATCACAGTGTGCTCATATTTGTATTTAAAACAATTAGAAAACTTCACTATTATGCATCCTGGGGGAGGGGGTCCACGAAGGATACAATACTGGGCTTAGGGGTCCACGGGGGAAATAAGTTTGGGAACCATTGCTTTAAACGGACAAATACGTCTCAAGTTTTGAGTATACAAGCCGTTCAAAATAAGTGTATGCAGGCGAGAATAACTTGGATTGTCACCATTTTTTTCGATGTGTGTAGAATTGTATTTCAGGAACAATTGGTAACCAAAAAGGTAAAGATGATTTATAATACATTACTGAAAACCAAAAAATATCGCCCAAAATATACCGAAAAAGTTATTTTTTGTCTTACGTATTCATTATTAGTTCCTATGAGCATTTTTATTTATTATAATTTAACGCAAAGTAAACATTATTTAAGAATTATAATTATCTGTGGTCGCGTTAATACTAATTAGCCAGCAGTGCAATTTTCGCGCCCGAAAATAATTTCACTTGTATTTCTTGACAATATTATTTAATTCGTAATGTGACAGCGAAGTGACTTCATAAGCAATAATTGGTTTACAAAATGATGTTATGCCACCGGTGCATGTTTTATCGCGTTGCAAAAAAAGCGGGATATTAATTAATTTTCAATATAATGTACAATAATTAACGGGTTGGCACTGTTGCAAATGTTTAAACAAAGAGAGTTTCATCAGTTGCAACTTGCCACTCAGTGTTATTAAATTGTTTCATATCGACATAGGGAAACTTATACAGCGGGACCCGTTATTATACAAAATTGATCACGGCCTGACAAAACTTTATGTAGCAAGATAAAAATAACCGTTTTTTATTGTTTCATTAAATTTAATCATTTTTAATACTCATGCATTTCACATTTTCTTTATTTTACGTGTTTCACGCCCAAGTTATCTTTTCAATCAAACAGTGGTGGGTTAAGCACATGAGAGGCCCTTTGGATACCCTGTTTATCGGATAACGTAAGAAAGTCAAAAAATTTCATGTAAAATATTAAAAATCTATGAACATCTGAACAAAAAGTATATGGGTTATATTTTGCTTATAGGGTAATTCGCCATTGAAATCAACGATGTTTAAATGAGAAGAAAATATCCAAAAAGTCATTTGTCACACAAATACAGAGCTTGGGAAATGATGATTAGAATGTTGGAGAAATCACGGTTTGCTTGAATGTGTCAACTTGTGATTTATTTTTTATAGGAAACAAAACCTTTTTTAAACACTAATTGTGATTTCCATTTATAGATTTTATTATGAACTTGAAGAAATGATATTAAACGGCATTTTTTAAAATGTGTGACAAATCACTTTTTTAATGTTTGCTCCTCAAATAGTATCATAAACAAATTATATTGTTTACATTATTATACTCATTGTAATCTAGTTGGATAGAGCTTTTTTACACCAGCGATTAGGGATTCTATGTATCGACAACTTGAGATAAAATCCCGGAAAATCGATGCTTTTTTTCAGTTTTTGTTGCCGGGACATTTAACTAAAACGATTCAAAGCATAAGACTTGTAAATTCGTAAATAAAATTTGTACAAAGTGTGTAGGTTTTATTTGTTCAATACAAATATGGTTTGAAAATCTCTATATATTGACAACTTTCGTACATTTCGAAAGGCAATAGAAAAAGGTAAAAAAAAAAAACCATCACAATCCTCCATTCATGTATTAAAATAAAATATTACCACTGTACATACGTGTGACAGATGCTAGTTTTAAATAATAACCATAAAATTACTGACCCAAGTATTATTTTTCGAAGAAAATTTTTTCATCGGCAAAAATCAAACGAATCTCTCGAATGACGTGTAATAAAAAGCAATATACATTTGTACAATACTTAATTGTCACCTTTTGCATTATTTAACGTAAAAATAAGATTGCATAAGTTTTGAGTTACCAACAGTGTTCATGCGTAGAAATATTCATTTACAAAAAATACTGCAATAATTTCCCAGGACATGAAAAAGTCGAGACTTTGGCATCTCTACTAGTGATAAGACAGGTCTGAGTTAAGGTACAGAGCAAAATCAATATCAAATAAAGAGTTTTTCAATTCTAATTAGAAAATTTTAATACAGATGTTTTTCATCGAATAACTTATAAAAGTAACATCGAGTTAATGTCGTATTATTTTCCGTTTTCTAAATAGTTGGCGCGTTGGAATAGACTTTAATGCTAATTATATTTTTTTAATTAAAAAAAAATCTATAATTTTTAAACAACAATACACAATTAAAACGTTCATTTAAGGATGAGTGTCACGGTCTACTGAGACACATATAATTAAGAGAAATTATTAAAATGCTTATACACAAAAAATCGTTTAATTGAAAGAATCTAGCTTAATAAAGTTTTCAAATCATCTCAGTTGAGTTAAGAATTCCTTATTATCATACTGTATACAAGTTTATTTGTAAAAATGAACAGGGAGCCAGTGGCATGCTTAAGCAGGGAACTCCTATTTTTTTCATTAAAAAATCGTATCTCAATCAAAACGCACTATTTATTTTTGAAATCCTGTTAAGCTATATTCTATCAATTAAACGATTTTTGAGTTTGAGAAATTTAATAATTTATTTTAATTATAGGTGACTCTGTAGACCGTGACACTTACACTTAAGCTTATACCAATCGTATAAACAATATTAATCTAATTTACTACCATAGAGACAATATCCTTTTAAGATATTTATATCTATGAGAAAAAAAAAATATTTTTGTTTGTATTTTTAAATTTGAAGGCGTTTTGATTTATATACATAAATTATAAAAAAATCATTTTTTAAAAGGAGTCGTTTGAAGGTTTTCAAAGTAACCGTTTATTTAAATATTTAAAGTGTGTTTGTTTCCTTGTATTTATTTCATTCCATATAAACAATTTAATTCAACTCAATATCGTTTACCATACACTGTATCTATTTTAAATGTTTTCATAGTCATGTATTGTCAAAAATACTAATTAAATATTAATAGTAAGTAATAGAAAAAGTAGACGACATTCTGGTATCTTGAAAGTGTTAGTTCGAGAAAACTCCGCATGCTGTGCGTGTGTCGTGAATATAAAACGACTCACCATATTTTCATACCTGACATTTGATTTTACATTGCGGTAGAGAGAAGGGCTGATAAAAAATTGCTCATTTCTTTTCACAAAGTAAAATATATCATTATCTTGAAAATTTCAATTCGCGCAATCAGGTGGTGAGTGAAATATAAAGGCGTATAGTGTGTCGATTGATTTAGTGAACCGAATATTTTAAAATACTATTCCGTGCAGTGATAAAACTACAAATAATTCAAATTTACTGGTGAGTTTTTGTCATCATGTTTTTAAACATCCTTGTCTTTATATTTTTAACACTGTTAATGCACACATATTATAATAATGATGAACATATTTCGTTTTTTATGTTTACTATTAAAAAAAACTTTTCCATTTAAAAGTATTTTTTAATCATTTTTCAGCAATTTTCATAATTAAGTTTTAATTTATTTCTAAGACAATACAACGTTTGCTTAAACTAGATAATTAAGCACTTTTGACACCCTTCAATAGATGTTAATACACTAAATTATTGTGAACAAAAAAAATACAATACGCAATTGAACTTTTTTTACCTTTTTCATAATAATTACAAGGTTTTTTTTTAATTTGCTTCGGCATAAAAATCTCATTTTTTTCTTAAATTTGAAAATACTATTATTTTAGTATGTATTATAAATTATCTATAAAATTTTATTCGTTGTCAAATAATTCCAAGTAAACATATCATCACAATAATAATAAACTTTGAATTCGACTTAAATTTCTTATGTTAATTTTTCTTCAATCACATTATTGATATTTTCAAAATTGCTAAATAAAACGTAAAAAAGTCTGATATGATAAGCGACTTAATTTATTTTAAGTACTTGAATTCTTTTATATTTTTTAACTTGAAAATGATCGCAATGATCGAAACTTCTTCTGATCTTAACATACTGTTACTTTTATAAATATCTTATATTAATTAAAATCGAAACAGTATATGTTATCTATTAAAAAAAGTAATTCTATTCATTATTAACTGAAAACTATAAATAACTTCTAATAAAATTTAAATCAGATTATTTTTAATTACTACAAAGAATTTCGTGAGTATATATTTTATTATTTACATTCATAATTTGTTTGAAAGGTTTTTATGACATTCATACACCTTTTCAAGTTGTTTCAGCCTTGATAAGTGAGGATAATATTTCAATAAAATATCAATTCTTCCAAAATGACGTCGCACACTGTTAAATTGATTTGCACATATATTTTGCCAAAAATGACCTTTTTTAAATTTATTTTTATATTATTTATTAGTGATAAAGTCTTTCCAAAATAAGGAAAAAGTCGTTCTTTAACGACTAAACTTTTGTATTTAAAAAAATATTTCATACATCATACTGTATATTTTCTATGTCTTTGTGTGTGATCTGTCCTTCAAAACACTGCGTTGAATGAAAATAATATATAATTAGTTATTCGTAGTGTCGTTATTGTCATTAAATGCCATACTGTACCCGCACTATTTGCAGATTATTGCAGCTGAGTCAGTTTAATTCAATCTCCTATTCTCATGGCCAATAAAATTATCATAAGTTATCAGTTATTAACTACTTCTTTCTTATACAGTATGTATTTGTTTTATATAACTACTTTATGTCAGCAGTGTACATAAGGTAGATACCGAGATGATTCAATGCAGATCACCAGTGGTTTCCACATAATTAAAAAAATACAGTTTCGTCACTTTTATTAACACGTATTAAGTCCATAAGCCACGTTTCACGTGATAAGCTAGCCATGCGTTACGTCCTGGAACCGTGTTTTTCACATGATTTTCCAACCTTTCATATAGAGCCTTAATTGTGGTACTAAGCAACATTTTTTAAAGAAAATAATCAAACTACCCATTAGAGCAGATATTCAAATCATTCAATTGTTATTTTCATCAAAAATAGTTGCTACTGTTATCCATCATAATTCAAGTTTATCATAACGTATTTGATGTGTTTATTTGTCCTTCTGAATACCATATGATGGTGCAATCACCGAGTTGATGGTCAATAAAACAGGATATCAAGAAACATTCCTAAAAATATTTTGTATTATTATGACAGAAAAATAGTTCCAATAGAACATGCAAGGTGTGCGTCAAACAAAAAAAAATAAAAAAATTCGCTACATGTACAAAAAATATGGCTCTCCATAAAATAAAATAATTATAGTCTTTTAACACGAAACGTTTCATTTGATTTGACTGAGTGATTTCACAGTTATAAGACTTTTAGAAATCCTTTAAGAAGTAGTGCAACTTTTCAAAAACAAGTCGGACATAAAGGAGGATAGTTTCACCTGAATCGGAAAGGGTTGTTATAAAATAATTAATGTATATTATACAAGAAAGAAAACAATTTTCTATTGAAAGAAGAAAATAGAGTACAAAGCATATTTTTGCGCTCAAATATAAAATTAAGGATATATCAAAAGGATATTTTAGTTCAAAGGGATAATTATCAAAATTCAAAATTTCTGGGAATTTGATCATTTGGATTATTTTTGGTGACTGCTATTTTCTTCCCGTAATATATTATACAGCTAACTTGCTTCAACTTCTTCCAGCTTTAAAAATATTCAAAAACATAAGCCGAATTATTTTAAAATGCGAAAGTATCGTTATTGAGTCACATGAAATCATCGTTGTCTCTAGGAGCTAAGTGATCCAAAAAATATTTACTTCCGGTGTTAAAGTAAAGCCAAAATCAAAATATTTTGATAACAATACTGTCAAAATAATTTTATAAATTTATGTTTCTTAATGAACACATAAAAAAGGAATGGCTATTTTTATTGACCTAAAAAATATTTTTTAATTACCTCGATTACTTCGATTTCAAAAAAATTCTCGATTGGTTCATTGATTTTTATCAAATATATACTAATCATAGATTTATATTTTGTATAAATGAATTGTTTTATCTTTTCAAAACAAACCAGCTTACGTATTTGAAATTAAAATTCGTTTAATTTTATTATATCATAAATTTTAAAAAAAAATTGAAATTTTTAACAAAATTTCTTTCAGTATTTTTAGAATATAAACTATAATATACCGTAGATATGAAAAAAAGTAGCCAGTCTTATAATGATAGTTCAGATTTAAAAAAAAAATAGTTTTGAGAATTTCAGCCAGGAAAATTCATAAATTTTGATAAAAACTGTTGAATGAAAGTTGTCTAGATTGTCATAAAAGTATTCGTGGTTTTATAGTAGTTTATTGTTAATATTTAATTAAATCATTCAAAGAATTGTTGTTTGTGTGAACCTTTTAATATGTAAAATTGTTTTCTTTATTTTTTTACTTTTCAGCGATTATATGAGACGATAAAATGTATTAATGTATTTAATTTCAGTTAATTATTTGATTAAAACAAAATAATCTAAATTTAAATACATGCCCCAGATAAATTTGGCAAAATTCAATTTTGCGACAACGTGTTACTTTTTGTTTTTCAAATATATTACCGAGGTTCTTACCATTATAACAATTCAAAGTAAAAATATATTTTTTAATAGTAATGAAGAATTCAATCATTTTAAAATCATGTGTGGTCGTAAATATTGATAGTGTTCAGATTAAAAAATAACTACTACTCTATCCTAACTATACATTACTATCAACACAAATATGTCGATTATAAAATAAATGAAATTGTTTTTGACCTGTTCCACGTAGTTTTATAGTAGGAATTGATTTCATTAAATAAATCACGTATAAATTGGCCCGGGGATACAAAACGATCTCTAAAAATCGATTAAGTTCAAGCAGTGGGTGAACGTTAAAACATTGACTTTTAAAAATTTGCTTGCAAAATAAGGTCACGGTGAATTGATGATACTTTTATTACAGGTTGTAAATATTTTCCAAATAAGCTGTTAAAAGATACATCGGCTATATTTTATTTTGTGCACACTCGAGAAAAAATGCCTTGCCAACAGATTATCATCATAGTAATTTGTTGTAATTTAGTCACGAACTCATTAATAACTATAATGGCTTGAATATGATGAATATGAATTATTTATTTTACCAACATTGTTGTTCTCTAAATTGTTCTTAAGATTAAGTTGGTTTACATAAACAATACGAAGATAAAAATACTTTAAAATAACAATAAAATTCAATGTTTTATGTACAGATATTTTGGTTAATAATGTATTCAAATTCTAAGTCGAAGCTGTCTGTTTATAATATTATAATATGAAATAAATCATCTGAAAGATAATAAATCCGTAGTAACCAGAAAACAATAACAAAAAATACCACTGATAAGTAAACGTGCACTTATTTTAAATCAATGTAATTTAATTTAATACTAAAATGTATCAAATTTTATTAACTAAACCTTAATCAAAATTCTTTTAATAGTTATTATTAGTTACGGTACACATCAAAATTTAGCGGACGACACCACATATCATTCTTCAGAAATCATTTTTCATAAATCAATCACACTGTCAAAAACTGATGATTCTAATATCACATTATTATAATTTTTGTGAGATGATTAATTATTGATAAGTGTATTAATAGTTCATTCGCAGGCCAATATTAAAGAATGACATTGATTTCACTTACATTATAAATTATTCAATCATATTAATGCTTTACAAGTTAATATAATGTGGACATTTAATAAAAGAAATTAAGGAATTTTAAAGAGATTTTACGTAATAACCAAAAACATATATACTTATTTCATCGTATTTACATTCGATGTGATACTAATGAGAGCAGTCTATCTATTTATCATTATTTTTACACTGAAAAGTAACTCAAGTAAGGGTGATAGATCATTTCTTCACTATCGCTGAACGATGTAGGAAAACGATGTTCTTCTTTTTTTGGTATTATACGAAATAAAATGCATTTTTTTTTATTCAGAATTTTTCAATATTATCAAATGTTTTAAAATAAACAATTAAAACCACTGATGCAGATGGAGTTGACAGAAAAAATAGCTACCAATTAATAATAGGATCCACAAAACGTCCTTTTACCTTTTAAAGCAAAGGTCAATGGATATTTTAATTGAATGAGTATATTATTACACGAAACAAAATCAACGATAATGATTTGTAAGTTTTTTGTGGTAATTGGTGATGAAACAATATATGATCTTAAGTGGCATTCATTCAAAAATTCACCGCTTTATTATATACCAGATTGTTTTGAATTAGTTGCAAGTTGCAATGCTTTAATAAGTGTTTTTTTCTGTGAACAAACTTTAGTTTTTTTATTCGAAATATCTTTATGTTTACACAATATACCAGTTCAAGAATAATCATTTAATTTCTTAATTAATTTTCATAAAAAACTCTACCAGAAATATATTTTTTTTTTTATATTAAAACATGAGCTTTTTGTAAACAACTTTTACCTACTGATTTTTCAGTTTAAGTTTACTTAAACAAAAAAAAATTAATGCAGAATTTTATTTCAATGTGCTTAAAAACCTAAACATATTTTTTATCTTCATTGATTTCCTAATTCAAAATATTTCTGTTTTAGATATATCAAAACTAGTTCATACGGATGAAAGACTTATTGTTTTAAATTCATACTATGCCTACTGCTGAAGTACTAGGGTAGAATGCTAAAAATACTGAAGTGTTAAAAATAACAACGAAAACACCACCAGTTGCGATTGAATAAAATGTCAAAGTGCTAGATACTTATCCATTAAAAATATTTGATATCGTTGAATCAAGTTTATTTGAGCCGATTTGGTTAAAATATCACTCGTTGCCATTCAACTTCATTCTTTTTTTCCATTGCATACAATACATATTTTTCATAGCCTTTTTGTGTTTGACGTCATTACTATTAATATCACCAAGATCACAAACGGGGAACAGATCCTACTATGGGCCTCACAAGATTTTGTTTGTGATATTTCAAGCATTATAATATTGATATTGATTTTATTGACTCAAAATATAGTGTGCCCACAGTATTACATTTTTCTTAGACGCCATTACCATTGAAATCTTACCTAAGTCGAGTTTCGAATCTAGTTTAATCGACCACACGATTTTTGTATGATAGGTGTGTATAGAATAAACATAGTACCCATGTCCAATGACTATATAGCCAATTTATTTTCAAGTTCACCCACAAGCCGAGATATTGTATGTGTTCCACTAACTGCACCTGTTTCAGATCCATACATATTAATGCTAGTGTCAATAAAATGATTATTTTTGCGGAACCCGTTTTTTCTACTAAACAAATGGAGATCTGGGTGTGTATTTTTTATTATGAACACGTAGCTTTGAAATAATGTAATTAACGGTACGAAGATTTGTGGAACAGGTTTTTCTTGCCAATGCCGATTTGCTCGTTTCGAAACAATAACCTAGAAACTTTGGGCTATATCCTGCATTTTAGGCTGAACTAGATTACGTCAAAATCAATTCATTGACTGTGCTACATTATTTTAAACTGCATTTTTAAAGCAATATTTAATTGAAACTTTATGTTACAATGAAACTGATGCACGATACGCTGACGCGGATGTCAATTTGATGGAACCCAAAGTCAGAGTGCAGTTATTGTCAAACTTCTGCAAGCCTCTTTCATCGATGATATTAGGTATTTGTGTTAGCATTTTTTCCATCGTTCCCGACGGAAGAGCGTGATCGTTGCAAAGGTGAGCAATCCACTATTAAGCCAGTTCACGTGGGCACCATATGTATTTATATGCATATATTATTTTACATATACCTCTTTTTATACTTTATCCATACAAAAGAATTAAACCGAATTAAGTTATTTTCTTGATGTTAAGAGTTTTGTTTTCCGTTATATTAATTATATTTTTTCCAATCTATGAGAAGTCAACCAATAGAACTGCCTAAAGAGATTCTTATGCGTTGTCTTGTAATAATTAAAAAGGTAAGAGATCGCTGGGTTATAAACTTTGCCTACCTTGTTGTAAAACTTTTGAGAGTTAGATAGAGTAGATATTTTTATTAGTAACATAATATTACACTTAATACGTAGTTTTCGGTGGTCTTTAAACTCGCTTTTTATAGTAAATAAAAAAACGAAGATTCGACATTAAGAAGTAAAATTCACACTCAGAACTACAGTGGTTATTTTTTTAGATTTTTTTTTTCAACGTTAAAATATTGAATAAAAATTTGGGTCAATTAAAATGAAAAATGAAAAGAACCAGTACTAACGAATAAACTTTTTCTTTGTCAAAGATTTCCTTTATACAATATGTTCTTGTCCAACGGTAGTATATATTCAACAGAATATTACAAAACAGTTGAGACGCAATACATTGTTATTTTTCTCCCTCTTTGCAAATTATGATTACCAGACGTAATTAATTGAAAAGTCAAATAAAGTTATTCATTTACGTATTTTCTGAAGTGACAATTCATAAATTTACGTCAATTAGACAACTTTTAATTTCACCGTGTGTGCTTCCCATTAATTAAAATGGTATTAAGTGATAGTTTAAATTTTTAACATAGTTTACATTAATACTTATTAATAAACTTGATTGACTGAAATATATTGATATAAATAATGTATTAATATTTATAATGTCAAGTGGCAAATCAACTCTATTTTACATCACCTAGAACGTCGTTAATTTTGGTAAATCTGTTAATTCCTGGGATTTTGCATTTAAAATTCTTGGAAGAGAAAAAAAAGTCCCACGGCGTTCATTTTGGAAAATTTCATATAAAATTTATACTTAAATATTACAAAGCAGGTATTTAGTAGGCACGGAAAAATATTACACTAAAAAGAGGCCACGGGCCCAAAACGATTGAAAAACTATGACCTAGAAAATAAGATAAATAATTATTATCATTTCTTAATTCACACGATAATATTATTTTTTGATTATGGTCTTCAATTCAGGGATCCCGTCAAATTTTACGTATTTGGATAGTACTAATCCCAGGATTTTGGAATTGAGATAAGAAGTGAAAAATTCTCCATTAAAGGAGACAACGAGGTTAAAAAAATGTCTTACATTTTTAAATTTTAATAAATTCATAAATTCCCTAAAATTGAAAATTTTGAAATCCGCAAATTAGCTCCCTTGATATTAAATTGCATCTTCTTTTGTACATTGTTTAAAAATATCTCAAAATCTGATTTTCCCGAGATTTCGAAAACCCACATCCCTAAATAATTGAAAATCCCCAATTTCTTCACAATTTATGATGAACGATCAATCCCGGGATCCGGAAAATTGTGAATCCCAAAAATTCGGGATTGCATGCTCTAGTTGTGATTGAGAGTTCTCAGAATTTGGTGTAAATTTTCTGCTATAAATTTTGCAAATGTTTATTACGCTAATCACTTTACAGTTTTCTAAATTAAAATAATTTTATTGCCTTACGTACACATATGAACGAGTGATGTTTTCGTATTTAATACAATTTAAGATATTTTTCATTTTCCGACTACTTTTGATTAAACAAATAAATATTACCGTCTCAAATTTGATTATTTAGCTCTGTTTTTGTAACCATTTAACAGATTTGTATATTTGCAGTTAACTAGATAACTAATTACCTGAAACTAATTCCTGCGGCGTAATTGTCGGGTATTTCATTAAAAGTAAGTCGTATATCTACCCAAATATGTACCTTGTTATAGCAAAAATATTTTTCGGTCTCAAATATTTATTTTTTCTTTGAAACAAATAAACCTAGCTATTCAATAAATACTACGCTTTCAAATTTCATCACTTTTCATTTTTCTTACATGCCATATCTGGGATCAAAACAACGCAAAAATTTATCGCTATTTTAATATTTTAAACTCTTCAAAAATCTGTATGAATCTGAAATCACAATTCACAAACAAAAAAACGTTATAATATCGACTTATACGATCGCAGCAGATACCTAAGCCCATTAAGATGCAGTTACGACAACTGTAATTTATCCACGGAGAGTTTTCACAATAAAAATGTGTATCCGCGTGCTTAATATATTATTACTTATTTAAATTATACTTTCAAACATTTCTTAACCAACATTAAATAAAAGTGTTTGTGTGAGCTCTGCGTCACAAAAAGTGCACTGACAGTGAAATATATTTGGAGAAAAGAACGATGCATCTTTTCTGTTGACACCTGTTTTTCTCTCTCAATAAAATATATGTTTATAACAGGCAATTGCATACTGCACCGCTTTAAGCACTTTTGTAAATAGAATATTATCAGAAGCTTGTGCTTTTTATCCATACATTCTTTCATCGATCATATTAAAGCATTTTTCCAGTTCTTAAGTTACAAAATCCATATAAATCGTTGTATTACTATGAAACAAACGGGCAGTATTGATCTATGTTCTTTAATTCATCAGAAGTTTATCGGCATTAGATTTTTTTTTGGTGTATTTTTTTAATTATCTGATTACTGGAACCGATAGATCGGGCAATTTTACACCTAAATCCATATTTAACTTATATATATATATATATATTAGTTCAACTGGGTGATCGACATGAACATTTGTAAATTTTACTATAGAAAAACAAAATCTAAAAATACGTGTTTACTTCATCGATAAAATTAATGCACGTGTCTTTACACAATTTTAAAAGTCCAAGATGAATGGTTCTAAAAATCTTTAGAATAATTTTATTATCAATGATGTTTTAATTTGATAATCGCATAATAAAAACTTTAAGACAGCAATTTCATAAACCTTTGGTAATATTATTGATTTAAATTTCATTGACCAATCATTACTATGTCGATGCAACAAAGTCACTTTTAGGATCGGATTGATTTCTTAATATTTATGAATGACCAAGTATTCTGCCTTTTTTCTGTTATAATGTTCTGTATTGAGAAACGGTTGCGACAATTATCATTAAGTGTGGATTAATTTCACACGCGACTTCGTGACTTCATATTTCAACACAATAATTCACATGTTATTACTGATATGACGGTTATGCCAAGTTTGGCCTTTATTTAATTATTTTTTGTACACCTGTCGTGTGATTGTATACTGAATAGTAAGCTCTACCAAGTGAATGATTGTTATTATTTTTTTGTTGTTGTTGTCTTAGGCTTTTTTGAGGCAAACATAATACCGGTATTACATTAACATTTAGTTTTATGAACCATATTGTGAATACTTCTACCGATATATTACTAACTGGTTTTCAATGTCTGTTTATGCGTCATTGGGTTTGATTCGTCAAAAATCTCCAAAGTCTCGCTATACAAATTGTCAGTGCGCTTTTAAAATCCGCTATGAGCAAATTTTCAGGAAAGGAAAACGGATTATTGCATTAAAAAAAATAGAATAATTTATCTAGTTCTAAAATTGCTTTACAAGTATGTCGATTTTGTCGAGGACAGACATTGTAATTTGTACTGCATTTTAACATGTTTTGAGAAAAAAAACATATCGGATTTTGAAAGCGCAACGAATATTTATAAGATAACCATCTTTGTTGTGTACATATGTTACAGCTTAAGTATGCACTTAGTCAATGCACACTTTTTCCATTTTAGCTAATATATGTCAATATATGCAAGAGCTTATAGCAAGAAAATTTTAGCTGGCCAGTGTACAAATTAACTACAAATTCACAAACATTAAAATAATCACGCGTGTACTCATTGTGTTATCAGCCAATCTCCACTGCAATACACGCGCAATCATGCAGTTGTCATGTTTCACTGTCATTTGAAATTTTACATAACCTCCAAATTTTCAACGTCTTGTTGCCATTCTCGTTATCTTTCTATTCCAATGTATATAACTTAACTTTAGCTGTAGTGTAATTTCTACTATGTTTATCACTAGTCAGTGAATTTATATGTACTCTCACTAGTTATTTAGAACAATGCTCATGCGTAGCCGATATTTTATACTTTAAATGTGACGTATATATTAAAAATAAGGTTGAATAAAATATAACATTTTTTTTGCGACGATTTGATTTGAGAAAGGTGCGTATTTGATTTTGATAAATATAAAGATGTCGGTAATTTGAAAAATACTGTTTTATACACTAATTAACCAACCAACTATAACTTTTAAAATATCTTCCGTGTATTCATACACACGCAGCTTTGTTAACTGTGTCGGTGACTAAACTTAAAAATAATATTCTCTTCGTAATACAAAACGAACGACCGAGTAAAAAAGTATTTAAATTCCAGCATAATAATTTACGAATTTCTCGTCGATTTGACCTTGTTTTTCCCGAGACGTTCGGCGTTTGTATCTTTGAAACAAATACAATATTATTTATTGCAACCCACTTGAATTGAGCGAGCGTTGATCACAAGATCCAATCAGTCAATTAATTACTACAAAAATGTATGCCTAAAGGGAAATTGCATACGTATCATTAACTTGTTTAGAAAAGTGGCTATTACAAATTTAATTAATTCAACATTGTAATGAAAAATTTCCGTTTCGTTTTTTTAAATAAAATCTTGTGTTGTTTGAAATGATTGCGTGTACTAATCTTGACAGTAGTCGTGAAAATTGGGACTATTTACATTATTTCATGTTGACCAACGTAATGTGGACATTGTATTACTAACCGTTTGCACTGAAGATCACGATGACACAATAATATAATGTGTGTATCTTCATTAAATAAATAAATTCATGTTTTTTTGTTCACAAAAACAATATCTCTGTATATGCAGAGCTAACCAACTGGTTCGCTGTTGCATCAGGCTAAAAACGTGTTAACTAAAGCACGAGATATAATATATTGAAAAAAACTAACATAGCTGTGATATTGTATTTGAATAAACGTATTTCATATTTAAAAAAAAAAATCTTTTGTACCTATTCTACAAGTATTTAAAATGATCAGGACCGGTTTCAGTCACGAAAATCCGTGTTAAAACTCAATGACGTTGACACTCGACCACGGAGCTGGCAAATAATTATATACTAAGCATTTATTGTGACAAGGACAGTGTAACAATGATGTACAAAATCTTTATGAAAGTTAATTTAACATCAGAAAGATGCTTGGCAAAGAGTAATAAAGAAATATTAAGGTATTTTTCATGATATCCTTCATTGTATATTTATATATATTTTATGTATATTGGTGTTGTTTGGAAAAAACCTGATAACTAACTGATAAACTTTGAAGTATAGATTGTACAATGAATGTTTCCGCAATTACTTCAAACTGATACATATTCTATAAAAATAGGAAAAATAGAAAATGTGATAATGATATTAGTATTTGATTGAATTTGCTCTCCTGTAAACTCAATATTTTTCAGTTATTAAGTTATGCCTTAACACCACCGATATACATATATTGCGTATAAATAGGAAAAAATAACTACCTACCGGAAAATTTATTCCACCCTTTTAAAATCCATACTGAACGTTTTTTTTGAAAATGGTGGTTTGCAATTATCGACAATTTTTTTTCCACGATTGATCAGTTGGACAGCCCTGGGCTATTATGAAATAACTCTCTATACGAGTTTTTAAAATATTTCCAAAAATAATGATTTATAATTTATAAGTATTTGACCTTTACAAAAATAACACACCCATGCAATCTGTAGTATAAGAAAAAATATTTTAACAAGTGGTCAATGTTTTGAAATTCAGCACTATAGTTATTAAGATTCTTTTGTTAAATTAGTAATACTTCACACCAGGTCAAAGTGCCACCTATCAACATTCGTTAAATATTCTCACTTTTTCTGTCTGCGCATCGTGTACTATGTGCTAGTGCAGTGAAGTGCTGAGTTTTACAGAACGATATATAAATCAAGGCAAATATACAGCGTGGTATATATTAATATTGTTTAATATTTCACTATCACAATGCCGATTAGAATACTCCATGTCGAGTGGATTATCACTTGGCTTACCATAATCGAAGCTTTAAACCGGGACAGGAGCGGGAGCTAAGGAAAAAAGAAACAAAAACTACCAAAAAAATGTTTATTAAAAGTACCCATAAATCTCGCAAACTAGAGCAGAAGTTTAAATTATTTTATTTATTTATTCTCGGGGAGTAAACTTCTTTTCAATACTTTATCATTTTTTTTTAGTTTGGTTATCTTCATTGTAGAGAAAACACGACCCAAAAGTGTGGACATTCCTGGAAGACATAAAACATATTGCATCATTTTAACCATCGATATGTTAAGTATTCAATTATATTTGGGGATCCATTTCTCATTGAACTCAATTCAGATCGTCAATCGTGACACGAAACAACAACCGGGACAAAATACCAAACTGGCTGGGACGCCGGGAACAATGTCTAAAACCGGAACATTACCGGGACGTATGGAAAGCCTACTAATCACAAATAAGTAACGCATAGTATGTATTAAATCAACGAAATAGATGTTGAAATTACTAAGAAGCCTTTTTATCGAAACATTACGGAAGGGAGAAACTAAAACGAGAAAATCAGAGATGAAATGAATTTTGTCAATCGTTGGATGCACGTGCTTTAGATTTTTTATTCTTATTCTGACTTACATACATTTGAATAAAAGCTGGATGCTATCAATGAAGAGACATATCTTTCAATAAAAAAACGGTTGTTCTAATTGGCTTTTAATTGTTAAAATCTTATTATAAATGCATTTAAGTTCTACTATTTGTGTAATTACGTTGATAACTTCGCATATACGCCACCTACATAATTCTGACGAGAAATTAAAACCGAAATAGCTATAAACACAATAATAAAACAATTAAGAACATACGTTGCTATTTTTGACCTTATAAAAAATTTGTTTTTTTCGATCATCTCCTCGCAGTTAGCCATCAACATTATAATTGCACCCGTGAATAAATTGAGTAATCTCGGTATAAGCAACGGGATATTTTTTTTTAAATATCCTCTAACAAAAATACATATTGCAATTCTTCATTTAAATCATAATTATTCTTTTTTTTAATAACAGTTTAATTGTACTTGTATCGTGTTAAATGCCAAATCTTATGAAATATTTAACATATCACAATGATTGATTGGTATAATATTTCAACCTTATTCATTTTAAAGCATTAACTGAGTCGTCTGGTATCAAAAGCAGAACTGTTCCATACATCACGTATGGAACAGTTCTGCTTTTGATACCAGATGACTCAACTGTAATCATTTTTTCCTACCATAGATAGAAATAATTTAATTACCTACATACAATGGTTTTGTTTGTACAAATATTTTGTTTTACAACAAATAATAAATGGACTCGTAAAAATATTCATAAGAAGAACATATCTAATTTGCGACGATGGACCCGCCACCATTTATCCGAATAATAAAGTTTTGCAACCTCGCAACTTATCACTTTTTAAAAATGGAAAATTTGTCAGGTATACAAAATTCGTATGCTTAGATGACAAAATCATCGACATTCTTGTGAAAATTTAATCTAAAATATAAGTAAAATCTATGATCAGTATTTATGTTAAAATATAAGAGGATGCCAATTTTAATATTTATTTAAAGCTTATGATTTATAATAGTATGTCATTTTTTTAAAAAGAATATTAAAATTCTAACAGGTAATTAACTTGTGGTTGTGATCAATGCATTAGTTAAAAGGACTTTGACATATTTAAAAATAGCTCAAGGAAAGACAATGTGAACAAATATGTAATACGCAGAACAAATAACAAGATGTTATACATATAATATGAATACAATATACGACACTCTCGAAATAAAATTAACAATGAAGAAGTCTTCCATGTAGCATCATTAATGATATTTTTTATTACTTTTTTTTCGTTAAAAATCTACACTTGGGTCGCGATTAGTTGATTGTCAGTTTTGGTTTTTATAATAATTATTCAATGCGGTTTTGTTTGTTCTATTCCTGTAGGAAGAGTTCTTTATAAACTATTCAATAAAACTATTTTTTATGTTTAAAAAAATATTGAATATGCTGTAATCAAAGATTAGGTAATATTTACCTATTCTGATTTTTTATAAATGATAGTTAATCATTCGGCATTGTTAAAATTGTTCATGCTTCCTATTAGGTACATAATTATCTTAACACGAATAACATCAAATAAAAAAACTACATTTTAAATGAAGAGCAAACTATTTAACATTATTATTTATTCTGTAGGTCACAGACAAATTGGTATGTAAATCATTTTTTTTCCTAAAATATTTCGTCATAATATTCGGTTGGTTATCTTAAGATTTCGCAATAAATCTCAGTGTAGAGTCGAAATCAAGGACAATAATCATGCCTTGTAGAGGTCTGCACGGGCCCGGGCCTGGCCCACGGGCTCTTACCCGACCCGGCCCGTGGGCCGGGCTCGGGCGGGTAAGCGCAATCGAGAGACGGGCTTGGGCCGGGCCGGGCCTTGGAATTTGGGATATAATGTTGGGAAAAATATACCAAATCGAGGATTTCAAATTCCTCGGTGAGCTAAAAAAAAAAAAAGGACTTTCGGAGATAATCTGGGGAAAAAGTATACCAAATCGAGGATTTCAAATTTCTCGGTGTTTCGGGAAAAAAGTGCGGCATTAGACTCGGGCCCGGGTCGGGTCGGGCGTGAGTTTTTCGGGCTCGGACCGGGTAGTTTTGTAAAATTTTGGCCCGTGCAGACCTCTAATGCCTCGATTCATATTTCTTTCTCTTACTTCGTTTTTGAAATGTGTTAAATCCATATTCGTCTGACCATTAAAAATTTCAAATCATATTTTTTTTATTGTTTGGCAAAAACAAATATGTTTTACACCGTAAAAATCATTCTCACATTCGTTAAGACTACAAATGCATTATTCATATGACATAATTTACAATTTCAGGATCATTTTTTTTTTTAAATAAATTAATATGAAATATTTAACTATAAAGTGAGAAATATTTTTTATGAAATTAAAGAGGTGCTGAGGAGGTCTTCAAAAATAGATGAACCCATATTCCTATGAAATAAATAAATGGAGATGACTAACCACCACGACCATTTTGCATATTAGAAACCATTTTATCACTTTATTTTTTCTCATACAACCAATCCTTTTTTACGCATTTTTTGGAGGGCTCCGTTCTTTTTTTTACGCGATTCTCTCGCTTTCATTCATGTATCTGTTTCCCATTTTATTTTTATAATCGATAAATAAATTCAATATTGTATGTGAAAAAAAAATATACTTCGAATATGAAAGTATGCTGTTTCTCTATTTTTCTATTTTTGCTGAATATTTGTACAGGTTGTAAAAAACGTATGTGTTTAATTTATATATTTATCATTATTTTGCGAATGTAGCATAATGTCACATTGATATGCAATACATGATAATATATTTATTAATAAATTACGAGTATCATTCTATGATATTCTCATAGTTTATAAGATTTTGAAATTTAAGTAAAATGCTATCAGAAAATGGTTTCTCCTACATAAAACATCGATAGCTATACACTTTCTAATTTTTTCTGTTATTATTGTTTTTATGATTTTTACTTGGCTGTCCGATTTGGTTAAATATCGCAACACAGCCTTACCAAAACGGCACTATTTTTTAATAACAGCTAATGTATTTTCTGTTTTGAGATTTGCCAAAACAAAAGCTAGGCGTATATCAAATTTTTAGTTGTGTCTTCTGAGACGCTTGAGAAACCACGCATAGCCATGAACCAAGTATTTGGCGATGGGTTATTGTACCACAAGGTAATACTGTATAGTGCAAAGAAAACAAACAAAAAAATATGTCAACCGTCTGTCGTCAAAATATTTTTACTTTGAATGAGATAGTGTAAGGAGTTGTGAGAAAATTTGTATTAGTATATTTATTTCTATTTAGCTCTGAAATTTGTGCGTTGAAAACGGATGAATTTTACTTCAAATAAGCTTTATATATTTGGAATAAAAATGTGAACGTATTTATTCAAACAATCGTAACACTGTTTCATAGAAGGAAATATAATGGTATTTTATGTATGGATTATAATCTCAATCAATATCGAATATCCATAACTTCTTGGCGTAAAATTCACCATCACAACCGCTTCCAGCAGTCAGCTGTGGTGGTCTGCCAATACTTTCAGGGGCTCTCTTAATCGTTATTCGTGATGTACTGGGTGAAGGAGAGGATTTCACTTTTAATAAATTATTAATTATCGGGTTAAACCAGCAAAAGTTAAAAAAAAATCGTTTTGACCATACCGGTGTTTTCTTAAAATAATTACTTATTTTCAAATATATTAATAAAAAAACTCTTGTTAAATACGAAATACTTTATAAAGGAAATATTTATGTAAATTTATTTTAAAAAATATATTGAGGTAGGTATAATATATTTAAATTAAATAACTTACTCGTTTTTTTCTCTAATTTGTAAACATGACAGCTAATAATAAAATTATCATGCGAAACCAGCTGACGCTTCGAAAACACGCGGTAAAAACAAGTTATATAAAAAATAATATATTTAGAATAATTTTAATGTAACACAACTTCTTCCGTTATCCGATTCGATCTTGGAAAAGTTTATACCATAAACAATTTTTACCACACGTGAGTCAGCCGTAACATTCACTTTGTTAAGACGTTTATCAGATGCTTTCGAATACTTGATTTCTGCTACGCCTCTCTGTTTACTTTATGACCTAAAAATATAATATTCAAATTTAAAAATGGGAAAGTAGGTAATTGGCCATGCAAGCTATTCTAGAAATTAATTTATTTCGTTGTTCAATTACTCTGTAACTTGGAGATAATAATATATAAAGCGCCAAAAATAAAAAAATCTATTTTTGCAATGTTTGTTGTAAATCTTTTTTAAAATAAATTTTTTCACTATATTATTTCATCCATCATATTGTATTTCTAATAAAAAAATTCTTTTTCATTAGCCAGTCAACATCTTATTTTAATTAATAAAAACTTAATTAAATTAGATATACGGCCATTGAATTTATCTGTTTTTATTCCAATACTTATCATATGAAACGACTTATAGTAATGTGCGTACTTTTTTTATACAATTTGACTAAATGCGGACATATCGGTTTTTTTAGATATGACTTTATTTATTTGGATTACTCATTTTTTTACAGAAGCGGATCATAAACTATTTCACTTTTTTAAAAAAACAATATATTTTTTTGTGGCATAAGTGGCTATAGTCTCGTTTTTAATATTAAGTGCAAGTCTGCATTATCTATCTTGTTGTAAAAGTAAATACCAACTATTTTTGTAATTTGTATAGCGTGGAGAAACTAATAAGATAATGGATAAAAGTATCAATTCTACTACTAACTTCTCAAAACATATTGCAACATAAAATTTTGTTAACCGATTCATAGAAGAGAAGACTAATTGTATATATAAACCCTTAGATAGATTCATAATTCTATAGTCTTGAGATATAACATAAAACGTAATAAGTTATTCATTATGATGGATCATAACATAATAGTCCTGAAAACAAACTGTATAACTGCCAACAATAAAAGAAAACGTATATAATTCTCTTATAATAGCCAAATTTCTTCACTTCCCATAAACTATGCATACATTTATATTTATTAGTATTAATAATGTGAAATTTAGGCTTCTTGTTGTTATATTAATTAATGTAGTGAGAATCCTTCAAGCATTGTTCCATCAGTAAACATTGCGAAAAACGATATCATGTCATAAAAGTTCATTCTTGACATAATATTTTGTTGACCATGACTACATAAATCTTATAATACTTAAAATTATTAAAACAAATCGTCCCACAACTTTTCATTAGAAGGATATTTCAGTGTTGAAATTAAAATCAATTTTATTTTGTATATAATAATTGAGCCCATTAGAGGTGAAATGAGCTAAGTGGTATTTTAGAAAAAATAGCTTAGATGCGTTGTAATATTCTACACTTCTATCGTAAAAGTGAAGTAACCTCAGTTAATTAATACACGTTGCAGTGGTGTTATCTCCGTAAAATAAAGATATGCAACCCACCAAAACACTTGTCCAAGATTTTTTAAACATTTTTACTAGTTGGCTCACTCCACCTCTCGGAGGCTCATATAATAGGTTGAATGGTAGTTACCTATTTGATTTTGTTTTTTTTTTTTATTACATTTTATATATTCCGGTATTATATCGTTACAATTAACTGAGAGATTAACTTAAATGTTTTTTTCTGTTTTGACATGTGTAAACATATTTTATAAAGTGTTTTCTTTTGTACAAAAGTAACCAATTAGTTACTTTTTTTACTTCCACAATACAATAATATATTCGTTGCTTTTATTCACGTGGTGTGAGTATGGTATGTTTTTCGGTGAGTTTTCGTAATATTGCCTTTGCTGGGATGGTTTCCATGAAGTGAATTGAAAGTATAATTTCAAACTGATCTAACCTAAACCTAATTTAAATGAGACAAAAACAAATATTGGCATCAGCATCGAAAGCAAGACGTTACATATATAATAAAATGAAAACCATCCATATGTATGATTATTATTATCAACAATTTAATTATTTGTAATACGAAAATAATTTTTGAAGATGCTTTATAATTTACAAGATATGGTATTAAAAATACATCATATTAATAAAAGACGTAAGCAAAATGGTTTTTCATGAAATTAAAACATTGCTTATAAATTCATTTTTTCCCTATTTACTTTCGATGTAAAAAAATATGATATTGGATTTGCACAAATAAATAAAAAAAATATGTTGAATAACTTTGTGTGTAATGCGACGTAAATTATTGGATAAATGAATTTAACATCTCCGATTTCAATCATTTTTAAAATGCACCATTTAGTGCAAGTGCTGCAAATGCAGCACTTATTGAAAACTGGAATGACAGCATATTTAGAAAAAAATATTTATGTGAAAAATCAATTCTTGTCGTCATTATTTATTAATAATAACCGCATAAAACACAATAATTAATATATGACGTCAGACGAAAGTCAGTAAATGACTGCTACGACGTTATGTTATATTAATTATAATTATATTTATACTGAGTGTCGCAATCCACATTTGCACACCTTTGGTGACAAATAAGTCAGTGTTTATTATTGTTTTTTTTTTTTAACGTAAATTGTTCTTGGAATATTTACTGCACAATTTTTCTTGAACCCTCTTGTAGTCACGGATCTGTTTGAAACTGCATTCTAAACAATTGAACTAAACATCCACTATTGATATTGTAGTATACCTGAAAAGGAATGATATGTGGGTTTTTATTTGTTTAAATTTTGTTTTTACATTCTTTGTAACATCAATATATTTGAAAAGCTATAGACACCTACCTGAATGCCGTTTATTTGCGATTTTTAAGTAACGAAGCCACTTCAACCTTTTCTGTATATACTGCATGCTTTTTCTCATGTTTTTGTAGGGTAGCCTCAAAACGTGTCTCCCGTGTAAAAATATAATCGATTGTATATTTTTTTAAAGTAAAGAAGAAGTTTTTTAATCTTCTGATTCGAAAAGTAATAAAAAACACGAACGAATTTATGTTAAGGATTATGAGAGCTTAACGCTTTTATAACAGGTTGAATGAAATTCTTCAAACTTGTATGAACTTCTACTCTGAATTCAGTGACACTATGATTGATGCGATTCAAAATATTAAACGGGAATGGCCGTGAAAAATATTTCAATGACTCAAAAGAAAATTTAAAGCACAACGAAGACAATTTCAAGGTATCATAACTGTTAAGCCAGATAAAATTCTAGTGTTTTTTAATTATACATGATTATGTTGATATTCATATCGTGTCTTTTTATTTTATGATAAATACATTTGCAACTGAACACAAGTATTTTTCCGGAAAATTTTCCGTTCCTTCGTAAAGTTTTATATTCTTAGTCAGTCAATTAAAAATGTCATGCCACCGATAGTATGGCAGTGGAAATATAATTGTTGTTAAAAGAAAACTCCTAACAAATTAATGTATCATTTGATGCAACCTTTTGTATTACGTTTTAACGTGTATAGAAATACATAATTAGAAACATAATTAGAAACATACTCTTGGTTAAAAATAAGTATTCAATGAAACAAACTGTTATATATCCGCGTTCTATGTAAAATACTTATATTAATTAACCTTTCAGTAGTGATGACGTTTTCATGCGTCGATAAATTATTACAAAATATTATTGTATTGTTAATAAAATGTCTATATGTTGATATCCTTGATTCAAATATTTCATAACCGATAGACGACCAGTTTGGTAAGATTTTAAAACACTTTTAACAGCGATGTTGCCTTTTATTTTTGTTTTTATTTGTCTTATCCTTGTTGGTCAAATTATATTTTGCAGGTAGAATGAATGAATATAACAATATCCCTCGTGATAATACAAACTATACTATCAAGAATCATTGAAAATATTTTGAATTTTCGTTACAATACTTTCATCAGAAATAGATAATTTGTTTCTTGGATTTAAAATAATCATACATTAATGTCTTGGAAATACGTAAGGTATAAAAAATATTTTTATACAGAAGCTTTTTTTTTAACTCAAATTCGTTTATTTTTTTTTAAACCACCTTCGTTGATAACTTAAATAAATACAAAAATATAAATTGAGTGTCATAAAAAATCCTTTTAATGCTCACATTGCACGAGTTTGCATCCATTCTTTCGTCCACAGTCTGTGGCTGAGCAAATTATTACGATTGATGTGTTTTTACTGCTATAAATTAAACAACATTGTATAACAATATATTCATATCGACTGTTTCATCTAACATAATTTTGATAGAATATGTATCAAGTTGTATATATTGTAATTATCGAATAAAAGCTGTTTTGAAAAAAGTGTGGGTTACGTCTTTTTTCCTTTCCACGGTCGATATCTAAAAATACTTCAGAGTTTTATGTTTGAAATATTCAAAAAACTTTAATGATAAAATATTCACAGTTTGTTATTGTCACGTATGCAGTTGCAGTTAAAAAAATATTGTAGTAAAACAATACGATGGTTAGACATTGATAATCAGTATCATATTATTTTTTACTCAACTACCGTGTAATACTTTATTCAAATATAGCTTAACACTATGAAAATATATGGATTTTTAAAAATCCACGTCCGCTCCCGATTTGAAACATATGGCCTCCTAAGAAAGGTCTCCAACAGAATTTTTCTTCGAGAATTGCTTGTTACCCAGTTGTGCTCAACCTCTCTTTTTCTAAGAGAGAAGAGATATAAGAGAAAAGGTTAAGACAGTACTAATGGTAAACTTATCGCTCTCTCTTCCCGTTATTTTAGAATTGGAAGGGTGAGAGGGAATATTTAGAAATCACAAATATCCATTAATTCAAACAGTAATTTGAATACCATTACAATCTTAAAATTAGTCAACAACAAGTCCTGTCTTAGCCCTATCCTTTGTATCCTTACTCTCTTCGAAAAAAAGGAGAGGTTGAGCAACTGAGTAACAAGCAGTTATTGTAGAAATTAATTTGTTAAAATACATCCATTATTAGGCCATATGCTTTACATTGGAAGTGCACATGGATTTTAAAAAAAGAACAATAATATATTTTAAGATTTCGACTGAAGGTGGTTGGTGGAATTTCAATATTAAATTTGAATCGTTCAAATTATGTACACTCCCACAGATTTTGTCACTAACGACCCGGGTTTCGCCTTTCGGCATCTTCAGGCGTTCAAGTGCACGGATGAACTTGAACTGACGCTTAGTAAATGAATGTTTCGTGTTTATATAATAAATAAATGTATCACTGAGTCTAAAGCCATTGCTGGCGAAAAGGATAAGCTCATGGAAATGCCTAAAGATTTGAGTAGTGAGTGGTTTTAAGAACCCCGGGTCGTTAGTGACAAAATCTGTGGGAGTGTACATAATTTTAACGATTCAAATTTAATAATATATTTGTTTTATGAGTGTTTCGTGTTGCCAATATTCAATGACCTAAGGTCAAATGTTTAAACAAAAAAAGTAGTGGTTGGGTAATCGCTCTCTCTCTGAGCCCGTTGCTTTAAGATTGGAAGTGTGGGAGGGAATGTTATATATATGTATATACGTAACAAACATCAGTCTTCGAACAGAACTGGGATTCGAACCCTTTTCTGAATTTCTGTTGACTACATTCGTATGTTGCATCGTTAGAATAAATGAAAACTGGTTTCTACCTTAAATAACTAATGGTCAGTACTATGAAACTTAATTCGTGTTAAAAATACGGCAGCACAGTGCTACAGTACTACAGTGGTTATGTTGAGGCATGGCCCAAGTAGAATATTCAATTTAAAAGGTCACGTTCGTTCATGATTTCAAACAGTTAATGAAAATACACTTAAGCCTTTTTTGACGGTCGATACGTCCCACTAAACGCCGTATAAAAAAATAATACAACACATAGACAAATTGAAGACTTCTTTTTTAAATTTAAAAACCGGATTATTTCATAAAAAGAATAACATAGAGCTATAGAAAATAGCGTAAAAAGTTAATAATGAAAACTGCAAAAAAAAAACATCAAAATATTATTCATTCATAATACGGGCCCATTAGACGTAAAATGAGACAAGTGGTATTTAAAAAAAATAAGTTAGAAGCGTATTAATATTATATACGCCTTAAAGTATCGTAAACGTGAAGTCACCTCAGTTAATACACATTGCAATCGTAAAATAAAAATATGCAATCTAAAAAAACTTAAAATTGTATTTAAGAGTCCAAGAAAACAGTTGTACAATTTTACTATTATATTTGACTCACTTCACCTCTCGAGGGCCTGTATGTATTTTATTTATTAACAACTAAATACTTTTTGCTACTTGATTATTGTTGAATGATTGTATGGAAATCGCTTTAATCGCCAGATACCTACGACACGTTTAATATGCTAGAATAGCTAGAATCTAATAAAAATCTTTTTTTGATATTATCATCCTGTATCGTAAAAATTCATGTTATTTGGGATATCTGTTATCCGTTTATTTTGCTGTATCTCGGAAACGCGTTGGAACAAATAATTATTAGTAGAATCTTGCTATTTAAAACTCGTGTAAACATTGAATTAAGTCAGCACTTTGCAGAAGAAAATATTTTTGTTATAATTTTAAAATACATTCAAAGTCTTGAATTTTATATGCCTATATAAATATACTTAAGGTGGAAACATACTGCAAACACGCCTCGTCACGCCATGCATTCTCGTAAGGGGTTTTTTCTTAACTGTTTTCCCCACACAAAGCCTTCAGCTGACAGAATCTTTTAGAAAGTCATTACGTAGCTAGCTTACATGCGGGAAAGGGATATAAAGACTTAGTCTGTACCCACCCTAGCAATAACTTTAGTCAGGAAACTAGGAGTCCGCTTCGCGGACACCACATATAGTTTCAGTAGGAAAATAAATGTATGAAAAAAAAAAAAAAAGAAAAAAAAAGCAAACACGTCAAGCCACACGACGCGGTCTCACCCAATGGAGACCGTGTACACTTGTCGCGTTGGATGTTTGCAGTGCGTTCCTGTCGCATACAATACAATGGCAAATATGTAGCTATGATCTCATCTAACACGCTTACGTGTCGTCGGGTGTCGGCAGTATATTTCCGCCATTAATTTAATTAACTCGATGGCTGCCACAGACGAGATATCTCGTATTTTTTTTTTGTGTTCAACACGCCAGAGATGAGTTATCTCGTCAATAATTAATTGAATTAATAGTTCCAAATTATAGCCGGCGTGCTAGGTAATAACTATTAATTATCTACGGCAGCTAAAAGGCTAAGACAAGTATCCTTCAAACAATTAACAGTTTAAGCCGACACGTTTATAATGCATACTCGAAAGGTTTATAAAATATGTTTTATGTATATAAAGTAAATTATTATTATTTTAAATATAATAATGATACTTTATCAATAAATATTAGTCGACAGAAGTTCATTTATTTTGAATGGGAAAGGTTTTTAAATTAATGAATCTTTATATTATTTTACATTCAATATTAAATTTTATGTTTACTGATTTATTAAAATTAAAATTTGATCTATTCATTAATCAACATGTTTCGTTTCACGTACTGTTTCTACGTTTGTGTATCCAATGCAATACTGACATGTGAAAAGGTATTCGCTGATTTGATTTTGAATGATTTCACATATATCATTATTGCCTTGAAACACTTAAATATTTTTATATATGTTCGTTACATGCTGTAACCTTTAGGGCGTGGGTAAATGATGTAAAGTTCATTGATTTTTTATTTATTTTTTCGTTTTCAGAAGCAGTTGATTGCGTCACACGTAGTTTGAAAGATTCTACCGTTTTGCTATAACTGAGGATCTCAACGTAAGTAGTATTTAAACAATTTTGTTGATTTTTTAAAAATAATTACTCCTGAGTGAAAATTCTTAAGATATTACTAAAACAATCGAGTAATACTCCTCGTTTATATGAAAAGAAGCACCGATTTTTTTCTTTTAGTGAGCATTTTAAGCTCATACGAAAATAAATTTTGAAATGAAAGGGAGAGACTAATTTCAAACAAACTATTTATTACACCAGTTAAACATATCTCACAAATTGCTGGACATTTAGATATTAATACTCTATCATTGATATTACTATTTAATAACACGGTTTCTGTGATACAGAGGTACTTAAATCCATTGATAAAATACAAAATTTACGCAGAATTATTCTACACAAAAACAAGTTATACCAGCCCCGCATATCTGTTATTTTTTGTTTGTTAAATTAATTATATGTGTTATTGTGAAATCAAAAAGATGAAAAATTCATTAATCATAGAGGGCAATAAAAATATCAATAAATTAATTTTAATTGTATTTTGAAAAGAAATTGACGTTGTACAAAAGATAAACAGTGTGTATTTCCCCTGAATGAGTATATACAATATTATTAAATTTAAATTTGAAATCTACATAAAAACATACTGCATTTTGGATATACCAATAGTTGTTTTTATTTTAACTTTGCACAATTAATTATCTTGTAGAGCTAGCTATAAATCAAAAATAAAAAAATCACTAAGACGTAAGTCTCTTCCTTCTTTTTTTGAAAGAAAGATTTTATGATCTTACGTTTTATATATTTTTTAAAATTATAGTTATAACAACAAAACTAAGATAATAAAATTATTTTATAGTATATTTTTAAGAACGATTTTGATGGGAAATCAAGAATTACAATAAACTGTTTGTAAAGGAATATTAAGTTAAATAACACCACAATGGGGTATATGTTAATTAATTTTAAGTGGAAATATTGCAAAAATTAAACATACTTTGTAGATAGATATAATATATAGTATATACAATTTTACAAATTACTAACGTGAGCGATTATACCATTATATATTTTGATGATGCAATCGGTCATTTCTGCTAATCGTTATCCAACGGCATTTTTATTTCTATACGTCATTTTATCTGTGTTTTTCTGCATTTATTCAAATCGAATAAAAAAAAAACGACCTCGATGAGAGGGCTTTTAATATTTATTATACTAAAGGGAGCGACACCTTCAATGGGGCGTTATTACTCGGCTCTTCTTGGTGGTATGTATAATTTTCCTATACATAATCAATAGTTAATCAGCCTAGTCACGTGACAATTAATCAGCTATAATTTCACATAATAAGTCACGCATAATGTAAATTAATTGCAATAAAACCACTCATCATGGCCAATTATAAATCGAATCTTAAACGCCCAACTATTCAGCTTAGTCTAAATATATATATATTAAAATAAAATTGCACGTTCTGTTAACTATTATGACACAATTTCTGTATAATCTTGTTTCAATGTATCTACAGTGTAGGAATTTACTAACACTAAGATGTATATCTTTATAAAGTTTTAGTATACTGATACAAATATGCGAACATATATTCTTATTCTAAAAAGTCTTTACCGATACATATGTATATAATTAACTGTTGCATATTTAGCACATCGTAAAGTAAAACTCCTTTTACAATCTGATATTTTTTTCTAGAACCAAATAGACACATTGTAATAATTACGGCCAAAATATGGTATTACATTATTTTAAAATACAGCTAGAATAAGATAAACTCGAGGAAAATTGACATCTAAAACACCTACGTCTTAGATCCCAGACTAAAATTGAAAAAAAAATGATATTGGTTTTACTGAAAACCCGCTTGATTGGTAGAGCCAAATTCTTACCAGTTAAACCACAATGCGTATAAAATATAAGAAACAATAACAATATCACAATTCATAATACAAGGCGTACTTTCATAAATACCATTGATATATAATGTTTTTTTGAATCAAAATATGACATTAAAAAGGCTAATCCGTCATTGCCAAAATCTATCAATCTTGATCGGATATTCGTGAAAATAAAACTGTCTGCAGAACAAGCTATTGTAGATTCAACGCTATTGAATAAACAATTCAATAATGGTAACGTTATAAATTTTAATATCAAATAACGGGATTTTCGGTATAGAACAAAACAACATAAATACTGGGACCCTTCTGATATTCTCTTATATCATTAGAGTGAGCGTACATCGTGTCATACCACATAACGTATATGTAAAATTAAAAATTACCGAATATAATGCATACCAAATTTATATGACGTGACAGCTAGCACCCCGGAAAGCTCACACTGTTACGCGCATTGCAGCGACATGGTCACGTCAGTGCGTTCAGTATATTACAAGTTGACCTTAACACCACGGTATGCAAAATACTCATAAAACTTTTATGGCTAAAACTACGTTTTATTTTTTTCGGTTTCTGACTTTTTCCGTATGCCGGCTTACACTGCAGTGCCTAAAATAATTACACCAATTATGTCTACTACCTGTTAACATAAGTATGTGTTTACTATTTTTGTAATCTTCATGGTTACACTGGTAATTATAACCCGTTAAAAATCATATTAAATCCAAACTTCTGTTTGTAGTCATAGAAATATTTGAAGATTGTCTAGATCAGTGTTTCTCAACCTTTTTGAGAGCGTGGCCCCTTTTGAGTGTCTTTATTTTTCTGTGCCCCCCATACCATTGTTTTGTCTTCCCATGAAAATCATTCGAATCTAGAATTCCAAAAAATAGCTGCGCGACGTCCACCATCATGCTCTTCCCTGTATCGTTTTATTAATACCCGTGGCCCCCCTAAACTGTGCTGTGGCTCCCCAAAACAAAAATAAATCTCTGTGGCCCCCTTAGAACACGCTGTGGCCCCCTGGGGGGACACATGGCCCACTGTTGAGAAACCCTGCTCTAGATCATTGTTCTTCAACCTATGGTCTGCGGACCGGCACTGGTCCGCGAGAGTTTATTACCGGTCCGCGAAGACTTTTATGTTTCGAAAATTTTTTGACTTGATTATATCGTCGATGTTGATGCAAAATGGTAAATAAACTGTCATCTAATATCTTTAAGGTGTCAACTTTCTGATGCAGCATCAATTTACGATCGGTAATTTTTTTATTATTTATTATTATTAAATTATTTTGTGGACTTTTTAGATGTTTTCTGGAACAACTGCCGAATTTGGGTGACCAGAATGCCTAGTTCAGAAATCATAAAATGAGCGTCCAAAAATCAGCAAACCACTTCTCTACCATTTGTCTCGATGTAACAGCCTCCGAATAACACTTGTCGAGCCATTGTTTTGCTTGAACGGTACTTTTTCCATTAAAAAGCAATGCTTTATCAACACACGAAATTCAGAGTTTTCCATTGTTTTGAAAATTACAAAAATAGCGTCACTAAAACCACTGTTACTTGTGAACTAAACGTTAATTGTTGTGAAATTTTGACACGTATTATTTAAAGGTTGGTACTTAATCATAATATGGATATATCAAGTAGTGGCGTGATCTATGCCATCCTACGAACTTATTGAGTGATGTTGGTTGACGCCGATCCGCGGGATTTTTTCCCAATTTTTATCGGTCCACGTATGTAAAAAGGTTGAAGAACACTGGTCTAGATTATATTTCAGCAAGATATATAAATCACAATAAAGAATTAAAATATGAAAATTGAATCCCGGCTATAAATTGTGAGTAATATTTTCATTTTTAATAAATAATAGGCAAAAAAAATATTCGAAAATGCATTATTTGCAATAAGATGCGGGATTAAAACGTAAAATAAAATAATTAGAAATATTTTATATTTAGAGGTTCTATAATACAAAACATCTTTCTTCATTATTTTAGCATATGGAATAATAAATTACATTTTGATCATAATAATTACTTTATGTATTTAATATAAACTATAACTTTAACCTTAAATAAATCATCGTTCTGATCGATATGATACTTTTCTTATTTTTCACACTTGAACAAGCAAGAAGAAAAATAGATAAGTTATACACTTTTAGGTATAACTTATCACACTTAGTTATTCATTCACTGACAAATAATTGGTGGAAAAGCAATAAATTAAAAGATCAAACAGTTTTTTGTACTAGCCCCACATTTACCTAATACAAACAGAACCGGTTCCGCTCATGTCTTATTGGACAATTTTTGTGCCTTTAAATAATTTGCTTCAATCCAATTTGAATCCTTCAGTAATCGAGATATAAGTATTTAAATCAGACAATCTCGATCGAAAAAAGACCGATGAGATTTTGGTACACAATAATTTTAAATTGTAATAAAAATGCTTGGTAAATAAATACATACTCTAATATTATGATTTAATACTGTGTTCTTCTAATTTAAAGTTATTGGTGTATAATTAACGGAAGTTATTTGTATATATCTCGATTATTAACGTTATTTTTTATGCGTCCAACCAAGTGTTCATTGCTCTTTTAAACATGGCATTCAAATATGGTCCGCAACAGGTTGACATTGACCAAGATAAGCCGTAAGAATTGACATTGATATAATCTATAATTCACGCTGAAATTATGCTGTAGTCTTGATTATTAAATATATATCCCCTTTGTCTATAATTACTTACATAATTGAACCGAACATGATTTAGGTAATAACATTTAATTATTTAAACAGTGGTTAGAAGGTTAAAGCTATTCCCGACGGCAAAGTTTTGTCAGTTTAATACATATGTTCCCAACCTTTTTTTGGTGGCGACCCTTTTTTATAAAGCCATGTGACTAGCCGACCCCCCGAAGTCCTCGATTTGCTATACTTTTTCGTTATTTTGTTGTTCAAATCCAAAATCGAAAAAAGTTGGCGACCCCCCTGAAAACCCTTCGCGACCCCCAGGTTGGGAACCCGTGGCTTAATAGATTGATCAAACATCGATATTTTTTATTACAACGTGTTATACTTATATTATTATACAGAGAACTGCTTGTTAGTCAGTCACACAACTTCTCTTTTTAAAGAGCTTGGGGATACAACGACGTAACTAGGGCATTATTAGTGGGTAGCTAATCACTCTTTCTAGGCCATGTTTCTTAAGATTTATTTGTGGAAAAGGAATCATATTTATTTTTAAATACAGTTGCGTCAAATATGTTGTAGTTCGGGATCAACTCGAGGATAATTTACATCACATACACGCACAGATCTCAAATTTAAATTGAAAAAAAAAAAAAAGATATTGACCTTACCGGAAATTAAGCCCAGACCCGACTGATCAGTAGACTCAATCTCTTACCAACTAGACTACAGTGGTCGACCTTAAGACACACATGCTATAGAACACACATCCATTAATTAATTAAAATATAGTGCGTACTGGAATTCGACGCCATGTTGATCACTAAGCAAAAGACCCGACCTTAATATATAAGAAAGATTCGAGTTAAAAGTATTAATGCGCTGATCCTTAAAGTTCAAGGTCCTGTTAAGCATTCTGTGTATCCGTATATTTAGAGTTTGCCATGGAGTTTATTCTTCGTTGAATATAAAAAGTGGTCGAAAATAAGTCACTATTTTTTTTCAAATATTATACATACTCAACATATTTTTGTAATCTTAAATTTGGAAGATTTTTAATCGATTTCTTTATTTTCACATAGACAACTCGGCAATATGAAACAAGTTTGACGATTACGAGTTTAAAAAAACTTACTTTTTCATTTTGGCAATGATTTATAGTCACATTTTGTTATTTGTAATTCTCAATAATTCTGTTTTTTACGCATGTGTTTCCTAATAACTTCATGTTTTCACGAATTAAAACCAGACTCTGATGTTAAAAAAAGACTACTTCGGCTTTAAATAAAGCACCGACACTAAATTGATTGTACGTTTCACTAACATATCTGTATACCATCAGATCACTCTAGTTAATGGAATAATTCTAGTAAATTTCACCAAATTAATATGATGAATAGACTTATATTTAAATAATTTTTCTCTGGTTTTTCTGACTCTATAGCCCTCGCCGTCACCTAAAAAACCTTAATACAATTCAATTTTTTTTACAGAAATATAATATAAACTCTATTGAAACTCTTATTTATATAGTATGTATCGCTGAAAATATTGACTAATGTATATGATTTTAATGTAGTTACGATTTTGCAATATAAAGCATGAAAAACTATATCTAGTCTATAAAATAACTGAAATAATCACTTTTAAGGTGTTAACTCTCAATACTTAGTAAAAAGATATATTCAAAAAGAAGCACGCTTTTTTTCTAATTCAACATTGATTCGATTGGATAAGGATACCGGTCCATTTTTATCTTACCTCAGTTGAAATCAGTTGAAAATGCTCATGATGAGTAGAACCGGTCCTGATTATATTACGTAAATGTGAAAAAAGTGATGAATGTTTGATTTATATTTGAAAAACTGCAATACTTGTGATAATGGCGTTGTTTATATTTTAAAATAAAATTACTAATTGATCGTCAATATTTATTTTACAACAAAGCATTATGAATATTGTTTTTATCAATTTGACTTTTAAATTGATAGACTTTACAAACTAATGTATTCGTTATTAAAAGAGGTCAATCGGACATATCAATGAAGATCTGAAAACTATCCTTAACGTTATGTAATAATTTAAAAAAAAAATAAGCTATGGCGAAAAAATTAAAAACAGAACCGTAGACTTTTCTGACAAACATTGTTTAAAACAAAATGGAAACGTACATTTTTTGTTGTATGGTTATCATATTGGAAAGACGAGTTGTGGTTGGTGGTAATTTATTTTTTTGGGTTTATGTTGTTTGTTATTTATATTGTTTTGAGTTTACATGAATATTTAATAAAATAAGCACCCACAATCAGTATTTATAAAAGGTTTACCTTACTTAAAGCGTTCAGCCGATAAAATCTATACACTAATAAGCAAAAATACGCTGATAAAAGATTTTTTGAACTAAGTTATACACCCTCTAAATAAAAAGAAATCTGGAAACTCAGAGAGGCAATTTACGCTATTCTCAGATGTTTCAATTATAACATAGGTTAAGGAAAATCGTTTTCGCGTTCTAGCAGGGATATTTGTATAAAATACTTTTTAATTTGCTATTAGTCTCATAGATTTAAAGTTTTTCCATTAAATAGAGAGAATTTAAATATAACAATATATTGTGGGCTTTAAAAAAAATACAATAACTCGAAGAATAACTCAAATTAAAACAAATGTCACTAAGCCATATAAGTATTTATTTTATTTTATTTCCCTATTTAACGGATAAATTTATCATTAATTTGTGAGTTATGGAATTCCAAAATGGGTCGAATTGATTATTATATTTCCGTCATAAATACATCTATATTATTGAAGTAAATAATACATTGACCTTGCAAAAATAAAATATTTTTATTCTAAAACTTTATTTAACTGGTCACGTGGGCATTTTAAATCTTAACGTATCATTAGTGTGCAACATTTTAAAATAATGGGGAAAAACCTTCATCGATTTTTTTTACATGTTATCATTTTCTTTGATAGTCAATGTTAACATTGTGCAGTGGTAATGATTTTTTCATGTATATTTTTTTTAAATGTTGTCGGGCTCTGCTACTTAATTACGAATTGCGAATTAATAAACATTCACATAATGAATATTTTAACATAACTGGTTATTCACTCAACTCCTTTGTGGGAAATAGTGCGAAACTACAAAAGCCAAAAATAACCACATATATTTTTTTTTTCTTAACAATCTGAGAAGTATGCAGAGTATTTTTGTTTAATTTAAGCAATATTATCATACACTGTATTATTAAAAATATAATTTAAACAGTTTCTAAATTAAAATGTTTTATTACTTTTTCTCTGTATCTAATATTCCAGACCACAGTAACTGTGAGATGTTAATTTATACCGAAATCTTAATGATATAATAAAATAACGTTGTATTTGATATGGCTTGAATTTGAAAAAAATATTTTGTATAAAAAGGAAAAATTGTACAATCAATAAGTGTTCACAAAATCTAATTTAAGTTATTTTTATTAGTCCATGTCCGCTCCTAATGTGGAGCATATGTCCTCCTTATGGAGGTATCTCAACTGAAGTTTTTCTAGGAGAACTGTTACACAACCCCTCTTTTTCGATAGAGTAAGGATATAAGGATAAGAGATAGAACAGGACTATTGCTTAACTAACCGTTTTCGCTACGCCCCGTTATATGAGGATTGGAAAGATGAGAGGTAATGTTAAAACGTCACCCATAGAGCATCCAATCCCGGACCTTTTCTGAGATCCAGGGATTTCGGGATTCACAAACTTTCCTGGAATTAGTACTCCCGGAATCCCTGGAACCCGGGATTTTGCAGATTTTACAATTGGTGAAAAATGTGAGAGCTTTTTACTTAGCTCGCTCCGAAAAAAAGTTGCGAATTCACAGTTTCCACGGAAATGCTTCATGTATACCAAATTTAACGATTTTTTCATTTGTTATCCGGAGTCCCGAGATTGGAGGCCATATTCCTTTGAGTAGAAATCAACGAAAAGATTGAAAAAATGCAAAAATACTAGGACTCGAGCCCGTGAGATCCGTCACGGAAGCCATCAACGTTGACCACTGCGCCACGGATCCGACAAGTGCACGACCTAACAATTATAATTTCTAATTATATTGACTAAGCACAGTAGCTACTATGACAATGATTAACAAAATAGTATATTTTTCTCATTGTTGTATTGTTTGCTTGTTTTATTTTAATGATGAGATTTTGCTTCTCGATTCACGACAGGATTATAAAAATGGAATGTCAAGTCGAACGTTATTATTATTTAATATCAAATTGACCGACGTCGTGATATCAGAACATTGCTGTAATAATTTTTTGCTAAAGTGATTCATATAATATATGTTCTGATGCAAATTGCAAAGTAACGAATTTTACGGAAAAGTAATAAAAATAACATAGTTGAATAAAATTATTCAATCGTAAAGTCATATAACAAACAGTTTTCGTAGAAAAAATCTGTTGAGAAACCTTCATTAGAAGACATTGGGAGAGGACATAAATTAATAAAAAGTAACTTTAATTACTATAATAGTAGCATATTAGTGGTCCGCGGAGTTAAATAATCTACGTGAGACCTACAAAGTTGACGACCGCTGATATAGACTTCTTTCAACCAATATATTAAATTAAAGGTGGCATGCATAGTATTCATATACGCTTGGAATGTAATTCAGTCATAATTTAAAATTTATAACATTGTTTTTCCATTGAATGTGTAGCAGAAGTTTAAAGATTCTTTTCAGAGAGGCAAAACACGTGTCACGCATAGCAACTTAATCAATAAACGGAATAACCAAGCTATATATTATATTTTAAAAATCAATTTTCACATTAATACCGAATTCATAAAAAAAAAGTTTCATCGAATTAAACAAGTGATATTTAACTATGAATTATTGTGCAATGGTAAACGTCGATGGCCTCTGTGACAGATCTCACGGGTTAGGATTCTTGAATGAACAGCTCTTTTTCATTTTATTTATCGATTTCTGTTTAAAGACATGGATGTTTGTGATGACTTAATATTCCATACCACTTTCCCAAACCTAAAATAACCTTTCTATTCCCATTATCTTAAAAAAGGAGATGCTTAACAACTGAGTTATAAGCACCTCTCGTAGAAATGAGAAGCTTTCAATATGGAATAATACATTTCACAATTGTAAATATATTCGAAGTATTAGTTTTACGTATTTGACCTTAGTAATGAACTAAAAAAACTTGCGGGTGAATGTACCTTTACATGCTAATACTAAATTTGTATTTTTATAGATAGCTAACTAAATCAAAGCATAACGATACTTGATTTTAATTCAATGTCATATTACAAACAAGTCACGCGTATATAATTAATATAATTAATTACAAAATTACGACCAAATTGAAGTGTCGAAATGTCAGATCATTTAATACAATATTATTATTGACGATTTCGTTATTCCACTGATTGTACTGGTAATAATTGTAACACGTGACGTGCATTCTTGAGAAGATGATTCTCGAAGAGGTGTCACATGCATTAACATAACCACAGGGATAACAAAGTTATCAATTTTAATAATATACGTATCACAAATTAATTCCTACAAAGTTACCGCCGAATGCATCAATGAGATCAGATGTTCTAAAGCAGTGCTCCGCAACCGGTGTGTCGCGAGGCGATGCTGGGTGTGCCGCGGAGCGTATCTCCAATAAATTAAAAAAAAAACAAATAGTTTGGTCTATACTACAAAATATTTCTGACACTATCATAGGGAAGCAGAAATAATAATTATTTTTTGGTTGGAAGAATATGTTTATGTACATACATAAATCGATAAAATGTGTATTTGTTAGTATCACTTTTACCACTGAATGTTAGAAACATTTTAATAACCGATGCTGAAAATTCAACTGAAGTGGGAAACTTACGGACTTTTCACTGCCTTTTTTTCACTACTGATGCTTTTTTGTTAATAAATCTGAATAATCTGAAACTTTTCTTTTAAGATAATCTCCATTAGGGCTACATGTGCTCTAACATTGGTAGTGCACATGGTTATAAAATGTCCATATGGTTTTTTTGTGGTTTGTATCATATACATATAAATACAAACTAATGTAATTTCTGTATATTATATACATTTTTACCTGTGGTGTGCCGCAAAATTTTGGAGAATACGTCAGTGTGCCTTGGAAGATAAAAGGTTGGGGTGCACTGTTCTAAAGTATGGATTGCAATGCCGGTCAAATTTATCAATATATACGTATTTCGATATTTCATATAAAGTACCGGTATGACAAAAGAGTTTAGGTGAAGCAAAAAAATGCAGCAAGTTGAATTCGCAATACCATGTAAATAAATCCAAATCAGTGTTTCAATATTTCATATAAAATACCATCATTTAGATATACTAGCTGTAAGCCCGTTGGCCCCAACTGGAGGATTTTTTCGTATTATATTTTTTTTTTTTTTCCATGTTACAATCAAATGCATATTTATCAAATTAATCAGAATAAATTAACTTCACTAATTCGCCAAACGGAGCTTATTTTTAGGAATATATGAATCTTTAAGGGAAAAAAGGGTGAAACTTTTCCATTTGACTTTTAAGTGCAATTACGTTTTCAATTATTTTTTGTGGGAACTGTCATCAACTTTTAATTTTATGTGAAAGTTTTTTCAATAAATAAGCTTAAAAAAGTAATACAAAATAACTAAGATTATTCCACGTATTGTGCTACAAACTGTGACACGTGTTTCGCCTATTTCAGAGGCATCCTCAGACAGACTTACTTTCAGTAAGTAAAAGTAAGTCTGTCTGAGGATGCCTCTGAAAAAGGCGAAACACGTGTCACAGTTTGTAGCACAATACGTGGAATAATCTAAGTTATATTTTATTTTATATTCAAATGAACTTCCTATTAGTTACCGACGAATCCATAGAAAGCATAAACAATGTATTTTAGAGAAAAAATGATTTAAATTATGCAATAAAAAGGGTGGGTTCAGTTCACTTTTTCCCATCATCCTAACTTGGCTCACTTTGCCGTATTTTAATCTCGTTGTCCCCAATCTATCAAACTATTTCGCTTACTTTATTTATATTACTATTTGAGCATAAATTTACCTTTTCCAAAGCATAGACTCGTTTACTCGTTATTTAAAACAAAAGATACAAATTTATTAAATTATCGGGATAAATTCTAAATACCCTCTGTTAAAACGTAAAATATTTAATAGCCGTCAGCATACATATGACACACATGGAATATGTGCAGTTAACTGTCAAAACTATATTATGTAAAATATACTACATTCATTATTTGACAGGTGTTCCATTTTTGAATCTTGAATACAAACAATCGAAGTCAGTAGGAATCGCAAATATCGTTCCATTTTCAAATTTTTATTTTATATACACTATTTTTATCGCCTTGATATTTATGACGTTAGCTCAGTTGATAGAGAGCTCGACTGGTAATCCAGAGTTCTGTGTTCGATCCACGGTCGCGGCGTTTTTTTGTATGAAATTTTTTCAGCGATTTGATTTGTTTCGTCAAATAATAAACAGTGTATTGGGAAAATATGTCTTTAGTATGAATAAAATAAATAATTAATGGCGACAGCGGGGCAGGATGGGGGGGGGAGGAGGACCGTCTTTCTTGACGTCATCGAAAAGGCGAAATCGCGACCATATACAAACGAAAAAAGTATGTATTTGGTATGAATAAAAAAATGGTGACAGCGGGGCTGGGGCGGAGGAGGGAGAGGGAAAATCGGGGACAATTTACAGACGGACGGACGGACGGACATTATCGACTATTAATATATAGACTAGCTGTAAGCCCGTTGACCTCAACGGGGGGATTTTTGTTGCATTTTTAAGAAGTCAGAAAATTACAAACCTATTTATTGAATAAGCCATAAATTCTAAAAATAAAATAAATATATCTCGGGGCATATATCGACAGCATGCCCTGTAGTATTTAAATTGTAAATTATTTAATTTTTGGAATAATGTTGAGTTTGCTAACAATTATTTTTCCTATTAGCAGAAATATACCTCGTAAATTACCTAATTTTTGGAATAATGTTTAAGTTTGCTAACAACTATTTTTCGTAGTGACAGAAATTTCGTAAAATATTAAATCTTTGGAATAATGTTCACGTTTGCTAACAATCATTTTTCATAGTAGCATAAATCGACCTCGGCACATATATCGACAGCCCTGCAGTTTTAAATTGTAAATTACTTAATTTTTGAAATAATGTTTAAGTTTGCTAATAATCATTTTTTCACATGCAAAATGGTATAAATTAATTGCACATTTTATCAAAACAAAACTATCAAAATGTTGACTGATTCTCCAAACAGAAATTGTTTTTTTAAAATATATATAATGATTTTTACTGAAGTTATTTTACTACACATTATGCTTTCGCCAACAACTAACTATACCACATATGTACCTAGATTAAAAACAAATCTTGAAATATTGCGTCTTATATTTATTTTTTGAAAAACATATTTCGCTAGTCAATTGGATTTTGTTATTTTGGTAGCATTTATTTTCATACGATCAAGATGTACTGTGATTTAAAAAGAAAGTTTTCAAAAAAAAAAATTGTTATAAACCCAAAAAAAAGCGCTCTAGGCTAGATTCGAACCGGCTTCCTACAGGTTACAGCCGGGTGCTCTATCAAACTATTTCGCTTACTTTATTTATATTTGTATTTGAGCATAAATTTACCTTGTCCAAAGCATAGACTCGTTTACTCGTTATTTAAAACAAAAGATACAAAACTTTTAAATTATCGGGATAAATTCTAAATACCCTCTGTTAAAAAGTAAAATATTTAATAGCCGTCAGCATATGACACACATGGAATATTTGCATTTAACTGTCGAAAATATATTATGTAAAATATACCACGTTCATTATTTGACAGAAGTCACCATATTCCATTTTTGAATCTTGAATACAAACAATCGAAGTCAGTTTGTGAATCACAAATATCGTTCCATTTTCAAATGCTTGATTTATATAATGTATTTTATCGCTTCTGATATTTATGACGTTAGCTCAGTTGATAGAGAGCTCGACTGGTAATCCAGAGATCTGAGTTCGATCCACGATCGCGGCGTTTTTTTGTATGAGAAATTTCACTGATTTGATTTGTTTCGTCAAATAATAAACCAGTGTATTGGGAAAATATGTCTTTAGTATGAATAAAAATATTGCGTCAGCGGAGCTTTGAGGAGGGAGGGGGAAGGGGCAGGGGGAGGGGAAATCGCGGACAATCATGCAATCATGCAATCATACGGACATTATCGAGTATTAATATATAGATTGCATAATCATAAATATGTAATTTTCACAAAGAATTACGGCTTCTTAAAATAATAATAAACCGTTGATCATGATCGCTGATCGATTTTAGAATCTGTCAATCAAACAACTTTTATCAGATTCAAAATATTTCAAATTGTCTCGAAACAATATTATGTAATATTTTATGGTTTCTATACATTTGAAATTCGATTCTATTTCATTTTCATTGTCAGTATTTTCACATTTTCAAAACCAGTATTTTGGTATTGAATATCGAATACCATGAATATCGGGATCCGGTTTCAGAAATGTAACCGGTATTGGAATCTCTTATATGTAGTCAGTCAGGGTTTCTTAATCATTTACCCACCTGGCGTAAAATCACCCTGCTCTTGAGAGTTGTATTTGAATTGATGTGTAATTTTCTCAGTATGAAGCTGTTATTATTTTTATAATTTTTCAAAGAAGGATTCGACTCAATTTGTTTTTTCATTTCTGGGTAATCCCAGTGAAATCTATTTGCATAGAAAATAATACTGCCGCATGTAAACTTCGCTCATCTACAAATGGCAGAGTTTGACAATAATATTGTTATTTATATAAAATAAAAATTATAAATATTCAGGTATATAAAAAACTCGAATGATCATAAAATATGGCATCAATAAATAATTTCAAACAAGTCACCGCCAGTCGCAATTTAAGTAGACTTCTCAACTTGATGACGATTTCAAAATATCTAATATAATATAATATATTGGTTATAATGAAATTTAATGAAAAAAAAATAAAAAAAACATTTTCAAATAAAGATAATCTCTTGATACGTGCTCATTCGTAGGAATCACAATTTTTGGACGTGAAGAATTTTCGAAATATGAAGAAAAGTTGGCAAAGGCTAGATGGTAGACCATTATTAATTACTGTATTTAATAATAATAAGCCGGTCTTAACAATTTGTGTCAATTTATTATTGGTTGCCGAAAATTGACTAATATATTTCTAATTCTATCTATTTTTATTTTTTTTCTATCTATTTTTATTCTATCTATTTCTAATTCTAATCTATTTCTAATATAACATAACATAAATGCTAAAAATAATAAAAACATATAACATAAATGCTGTTGAAAGTTTTTATACTAATATGACAACTTTCCGCTTTATATAAAACAAAACAATACACATAGTATAAAACATAATTAACATAATATAACAATACACATAGTAAAAAAAAACCTAGGTCGTCTTTAATAAGTAAAAATAAACCAATTTATTTATTTAATAACTTTTCCCTGATGACTCTTATGATTACGTCATTCACGACACTTTACAAGCCAATAAATATTAAGTGAAGTTCGTTTTTCATACGAAATAAATTGTGAAAAATAAGTCATATTCTGACATTACTATTCGTAGTCCATGGCCAAATTGTAAAATACAATTAAATTCCTATTTTATAGGAAATTTCCAGTTATTTATAATTGTATGTTGTAATAAACGTACATTTACTTACATTGACAATACATTGACTTATATATAGAAAGATGTATTATAAAAAGCTATAAATTATGTAGAATATTTTATTATAACGTATATTTTATGTAAATTATTTCATTGTTAATTTTAATAAAACTATTCTACTTTTGTTTCCTTAATGATAAATAATGTAATTTCCAGCCATAAATGTTTCCAAGACTGTTTTCAGTGTTGTCTTTAAAATATCTGATTGGAAAAAGCTGCGATTGAAAACGAAAGTACAGAAACGTTGGATTCCGAATCGCTTAAATTAATTAAAAAGATTTTTTTTTAAATCGGCAGATTACCGAAAACGATTTTATTTATTATTCTTTAGGGTACTCAACGTTGTACCCACCACCACCCGCTACGGCTTCACACTCTTCTTACATGGTGTATTCCGTATCATTACAACATTAGTCGTGTTCAAAGTCTTGCCAGGGATGTCTCGAGAAGAAATTCTTCAAGACTTGGTTTCATGCAGAATGATAAGAAAAAAATAAGTGAAGTTGAAAATAAAAGCTTTTATCTATTGGATTCAATTATTTTTCCATAAGACGTGGTGAATTCCTTGGGGGCCTTATAATTTGCCTTAGATACAACCAAGTCCGGGCTGACAGATCCGACAGATAGTCGTATCGTCTTGAACAATTTTCCCCGTTCGTTATTCAAGTCTGGGCATTCCCAAAGGATGTGATCAACATCTTGAATTATATTCCTGCATTTACAAGTAAAACTATTAGTAACCGGCCAAACTTGAAGAGCTTGGCAGCGAAGTAACCGTGGCCAGTTATGAATTGGCTCGTCCATAAATTAGGAGTCAAATTTTTGATAATTTCCATTCGTCATTTTACATTTGGAAAGAGTTTAAATGTTTGCCTGCCCTTGGAGGAATTCTCCCATCGAGTCTGCCAAACTCCGAAAACGATTCATAAATATATGTTTAAATATGAGTTAGTAACACTTTTCACGCCACGATTAATTCTCTTTGTGTTTATGTTTATTTTTTCTATGAACTTAAGCCGTAATTAAAATTCGGATTAATAGTCGATTTCTAAATGTAAGCTACAATTTATGATATTTATTTTACAAGTATAACACCTGAATACGGAAAGAAAGACGCTATTATTGAACCGGCTTTGATGTATATCATTAGCTGAGTAAATGCCTCTAGCGATAGATACATTTAAAACGCATTCAGTGATGTCATAGGTTATTGTGTGGGATAACAGCGCCTAATACCATTCTTAATACTATGCTTTCAAGGCACTTACTTTACCACGTTGCATGAATTAATTCGTTGTCGTTGTTTCCTTGACTAAACAAACAGGAAGTAGCAACATTACTAAATTCACCCATAGTTGAGCACGCCAATTTTGTTCGTTAATAAACATTCAAAGTAATTATGTATAATGTCCTAATGAATGTAATTTATATTTTTTGTTGGATCTACTTTCGTTTTATTCAAATGAGTAAATCGATATAAACCGAATGATTGGTTTTTTCTTAAAGACATATTGACATTCCCAAATTGGACCAGTAATCACTGTGATAAAAACATTTTTTTAAATTCGACAAACTTGATCTTTAAGTAATTTTACCTTGAGACGTAGTACTAATGGGGTGTTCATATGCATAGTTTTTTTTTTATTAAATATCGCATATAATTTAACACTTTCGTTTATTGCAGTAGTTACTTTTACGTTTATTTATCAATATTATCATTTTTTTCGTATAAACCATCTTTTTTTTTAAACTTTTTAAATGTGTATTAACACTCTAATTAAAATCAATTATTTATATTTTGTTTTAGTATCTCTAAATTCTTTTCACCATTCTATTACTTATTGTTTGTAACACTTTTATTAGTTTTTCTTGTTTTGTATAAATACTTCTGTATCAATATATAATCTTTTATCAGTTAAAAATGTTCGTGATTAACGAAACAGACATATGGAATGTACAGAAGAGTTTTTTTATTATTTTTTAATATAGTAACTTTCCACAAATTATTGACCATTGCTGTAGATTCTTTGAGAAATAAGATGAGTCCGACTAAAGCTTAAAAAACGACATTAATTATTTTTTTAGGCTAAGTAGCAAGCAAGGCGCCAGAAATAGAAATTTCAAAACACATTTTTTAAAAAAAACTCAAAGTTATTAGATTTTTTCGAGCACGACCGCAGTTAAAACAGTCCAGCTCCACGAATCCCACTCCACAACCCTGGTATTGATAGTGAATACAATAAAAGTAACATGTTAAAGTATATACATATTATTTCAAATCATATTATACACATAATAAAGTATCTGATGTAACTGACATTGGGATCAGACATGACTTTGAATATAAGCAATTACTATTGAGGGTTATATTTTGAAATCAAATAACATTATTAGACTAATATAAATTATGACGTAACTAAGCAAAACGTAGATTATTAAAATTTGTTCATATTGACAATTTTGAATATTCCCAATCTATATTTATAACGAGTTTATAAAATATTTCACTGACACGACTATTAAAAGATATCTTGAGCCATAAAAATATTGTGAAATAGTTTTAATGTATCAACAAATACTAGCCTAAAGATATAAATTAATACAAGGACTAAACTGAATTATTTTTCAAAATGTTTCTTCACTTCTATATATTAAAAGAGTGACATTGACCATTTGTTTATCCTGGCTTCATAGATAAACGTTCTTCAATGTAACACACTACGCACTATAATTATTATAATAATGTAAAATAAAAACTCAATGCATAAAAAATACGTAAACTCTTATATGAAAATTGGTATGATTTTTTTTATGTTGAAGCAAACTTTTAACTATTTAAATTTATTGCTTCATTCATAAAAGTTTGAGGTCGAAAGAGTAGTTTGGCTGTTTTAAATCAGCTTAATTAATCATAAATATTTGGCAATAACATTAACAACGCATAGTTTGCCCTATTAGTAATTATAAATTGTTATATATTTGTTAAGGATCTCAGACCAAAACAGACTTCTAAAGTACTAGGACGAGATACCAATGTCTTATGTTTTAACCGTGTCTACAATTATTGTGAACCATGTATTATAACTCCTGATTAATCCTGAACCTAAATATATTTTCCTAAATAGGTGCTCGTTGCATATAAGCCGCTAAACCACTTTCTTCAAAGAGGGTTATTAAAAAATAATTGATGAGAAGTTATCTAACATCTCTCTCTAAATTTCGCTTGCAATAAAAAAGGACATTGATGAGAAGAAGACAAAAAATACAAAGAAATCTACGTACTAGTAATATTTGTACATGAATCAGTAAAACCACTGAAATATCTATGTATGAAAGTTTCCATACTGAAATTCGTTCGAAGCATTCAATTCCATGACTTTTCAACTATTTCTTATTATTTTTATCATTTAAAAAAAACTACGATAAAGTAAAGCTGGTTAAAAACGTTTAACTGTTGTGGTAAGGAAAACTTAAACAAATTGAATGATTTTTCTACATACTAAAATTGTAAATGTATCACTTCGTACCCAATATTATTTAAAGCAAGAGACTTATTAAGCTACATCATATTCCAGTTCAGACAAACAAGTTTTGTTATTTACAATAGCACCTATAAGGTGTAAAGATTTGATCTAAAAAAATGTGCGTGTAGAATGTGTTTAATGTGAATTCAATCACCAGTGTAATAAAAGTGCTGCACTACATATATATGAGGGGTATCAAGTTTGATAACTGGAAACATCAATTTTTATTCGATAATGATAGGAATGTTTAGCTATACGCCATACCGTTAATTTACACAAGCGAGAAAAAAAATCCATTATTGAATGAAAAGTATGATTGATATTTTTTTGTACTAAAGCGTTCTAGCGCAAACGAAGAATTGTTTCGTTACCTTTTCGAAATCGATTCTCATCTCAACGGATTGATATTTCGTGACTCCGCATTATGTGCTGTAGTGGTTTTGATAGCAGGTAGTCATAATTTAAAAAGAAAAAAGTTGTTTGCGATGCGGATGGACAACTATGATGACCCTCTTTTAGACAAATAGGTCTCGGACCTCTTATTTCGTTTATTTATTACAGTTAATCTTCTAATTTGACATGACAATGACGTTTTAAAACACGTTGCTGGGAGTAAACAAAAGACCAAGCAAAAAAACCTTTTAATAAATTAATTATTTTTCACACAGCATGAGTGAGTTTGATCGGCTTACTAAAAAAAATAAAAAGAAATGTTAAAAAATTAGTTATCAACTTCATTCATAATAATAAATGGCAAAATTTTTGTATAGCGTGTATATATCAGGGCTGTGGAATTGGAGTCGGCATCGAGTGTCGTGGAGTCGTGGACCAGAGTCCATAGTATTGCCACTGTATGCTAAGCTGACTAAAGGTGATCTGATGGTATCAGTGACGGTTCCTGACCTAAAATCTTGGGTGGGCTAAAGAAAGGCATATTTCTACTTCACCTTATACATTAATCTACAAGCAAATTAACAAATACTACGACACTACTGCAATGCATGAATTATTATATAATAAAATCAATGCTAATGTAACTAAGAAATAATAGAATACGGAATCTTTAAATTCGTCTCTTTCAAAGTGAAATAACAAGTACCTACTACTTAAAAGCAATACAGAACTGTCACTTGCTGTCACTGAAAGTCAATACCTGTCACTTTCATACAATACAACGATATTGGTTTTGTGTTTCAATGCATAAGTATGCGTAATGGGCAGATTCTGTTTAGCCCCCAACGATCAACAGAAGCTTGACAGATTGAAACACAATCGTTTGTGATTGATGACGTTTCCGTACATACAAATACAAAAAAAATCTAATCGTGCTTGATTGCGCCCCAGTGTAAAGAAATATTGTCTGTGGTTACGGGTTAAACATCGCTACCCCTTGAGTGGTGTTGCCAGAGTGACGTGACGTTGCCTGTTCCCTGTGAAGTATTTATAGGGTTATTGTTTTTTTTATGCCGGCTCAGTTTAAAATTGTAATACAAAACACAACCGAGAATATGATTGTAGGTAGACGTAACATTGTCTTATATTGACAGAGGAAAATTAAAACAAAGATATTATATTCATTTGGGAAAGGTTAGTTATGCTTATAAATGTATTTATTTTGTTCAGCGGCCGAATTGCTGTTCATTTTTATTCAGCCATCTAAAGTTTTGGGTGAAAAATGCAGGTCGGGCTTAGCCCACCTACCCCAGTACCTAGAACCGCCACTGGATGGTATCCATATTATATATAAGCTTAGCTGAAATTATTGAAACACTTCTTTAAAGTCGGAGTCGGTTTTTATTTTAAAGCTGGAGTCGGAATCAGAGTTGGAGTCGTCTTTTTTACCCAACCCCACAGCCCTGGTATACATATATTCACAGTTTGATACAGGACGTGTTTGCAGAAATATGCACCTTAACTTATATTCATTATAGACCCTACACATAATTGAATATATCAAACAATCAAAAAAAACTACCATTTTCTATTTGAACAAATCTAGATATAGTACAATATTGATATATTTTGAATGGATTATGTATTTCAACGTCAATCTATCATCTACCCATGCACGGAATCATATATCAATACGGATCAATATATTCAGTATCAACGGAAATATATCCTCCAATATTACTTAATGTTCGCAATAATTCATATTTTAATCTATTAAATCTATCAAATCATTGTTATATTTAAAATATAACAATGTTTCTACTATTATTACTTTAGTATAAATAGCTTTGATTTCGTGTAAATTATTATAAGTTGAAAGTCTGAATCGTGATGAGCGAAATCAGGACAAAAGAGTGTTTCATGTTTTAAATAAATATAATGGATTTCCATCAAGCATTAACGGTGAACAACTTAAGAGTAATCCATATAAATACACCGCATAAAAACATTTTTCATTGTAAATTTATTCTATTTTATAAAAGAATCTATTATTTAAAATCTAAACGAATAAAATTGAGGAAAAGCTGTCTAACAACTTTCAATCTGACGAAGCAGTGATATTTAACAACACAATTTTACTGAATAAATAATAATTTTGAAATCTGTGACAATTTTGTAAAACAAGTTTCCATTTTTATAAACTCATATTATAAACTCTCTTTCGTTTTTACTCATAACCATAAAAAATGAATTGATAACTCACAATGTGTATGCTTAGAATTTATTTTCAATTAAACGTTAAATTTATAATATATTTAATTGCGATATTATGTAAATCTGATCAGTAAAATTTGTACTTTTATTTTAAAGCTTATTGTGACTACAATATAAAAATAATAATATGTAAGATATTATATTTATTTGTGCAACATTTTTTTTTCCATAATTTTATATAAGAACACATTTTAATAATAATCGTAAAAAATAATAATAGCACTTAAAAATTGTCTGCCGCTTATTATGAATTTGTGTGTGTGAGTCTGTATATAGTTAAAAGTAATTCCAATTAAAACTTTTTTTATAAAAAATAACATATTTTTTGGGACGGTGCCGTAGTTTATTTGTTCACATGTTGTGGGCCATAGTACGAAACAGGTTGAGTAGCATTGATTTTCGTCATAACAGGCCCTGGCCCGACTTCTGTTATCAAAGCTTTTCGAGTTTTAACAAAATCCTCTATAGCCAAATACAGTCGTGTATTTATGCTAATGTTTAAAAATATGTTGTATTCATTTTTAAAGTAGCTATAATAAATTAGTGTAATTAATTATGCCGCAAAGGTCAAATAGAAACTTACGACACCTCGCCGTTTTGCAAATTGTTTAGTTACAAGTGTTTATAATATATGTACATCCAGGTGTCGAATGCCTTTTTTGAAAATTGATTCATAAATTAGACGACATATTATTTAACACACTCACAAAATGTTCAATGAAAAATCTTGACAACACTTTTTTGCACTGATTGCACGTTATTTATTTAAATATCAAGACCAGTTTCACACATCACGAGCATGATCAACTGGTTATTCTTAACATTCAGCTGCTTATTTTTGCTTATGAGCGAACAAATCTTAGTATTCATATAAATAATGGGGAATTAGTACAAAATAGTGTTTTAATTATTTCATTGTATTTTATAGTAAAAATTACCGATCAACTACATTTTAATTAGAGCCATCTTACCCGGAAGCACCTTTGCGATAACGTTGCGGCAGCCAATATATTTTGAAATAATTAATTTCAATCAATATAGTCATTTACTACACACCTTGGGTTTAATGTCGCAAGTAAAAAGGCTTTTTAGGTTAACCGTGTTGGTAACAAGCTGCATTTAATTTGGTTGGCTAATTAACCACCATCCAGCCGTGCTATTAAAACCGCTGACGTTTTTGGTCCAACCTATAACTTAAAAATCCATAAAATGATACAAGATTCGAAAGCGATGTGTAATTTTATTTTGAAAGCAAAATAATATCCATGTTTCGTCAGTGTTGCCAACATCGGAAACATTTCGGTCATGGTCCTTAGCGGGCCCTTTGGATGCTTTCGCTTCTTCGACACTTAAGTAACAATAAAACATATACAATTAACATAATTACTTATCTTGATATAGGCTTTGCTGCATCATAATATAAATAATATTGATCAGTGAACAAAAATGCAATATACGCTTTAATAATTTACAATGTGTTTGAGCAAACTATTTTTAGTCCAGTTTGCTTCCGATGTGAAGCATATGGCCTATAATTGAGGTATTTATACAGAAGTATTTTTACGAGAAATGCGTATTACTCAGCTACTTAACCTTTAATTATTCGAAGAGAGTAGGGGTAAAAAGGTTAGAGCTAGGACAGGATTAATGGTTTGGCTATTCGCTCTCGATATGGCCCGTTATTTTAGAATCAGAAGAATGGAAGGAAATCTTTAGACAATAGAAACATATGTACATGTTATGGTAATCGAACAGAAATCGAAAAAATCGATTAAATAAATACTGTTACTCAAGTCCGTAAGATCGGTAACGGAAGTCAACGACTTATTAACGAAAATATAAATAATTAGCAGTAAAATTCATCATATTTCAAGTCTTTTAGTCCTTTATTTAATATTTGAAATTAATTTCTTTAGCTACCGCTCTCTGACTTATATGTTTTTGCCAATTCAGAAAAAATCTTCAGTGATTATATATGTGTAAAAAACTGGTTTTGAATATATCAAACGTGAAATTTAAATATATTATTTTATAATCGGAAGTAAAACGTTGATGCGATTTTCTTTTTTGCTATTATAAGGAACAAAATTGTAACAAGGAAGTCTTAATCTTTATCGAGAGATTATATTACCAAGGCGAACAAATTTGTAAGTGGGTTGGTTCATGCATTGTGGCTATGCTTCCTAAGAACACTTTTTGATTTGTCCAAATTATGAGTAAAAGTTAAAACTCTTCAGTTTGGACCAGTTATTAAATGAATTTCTCAAGACCAGACTCATTATACCTAAGTCAAAACCATTCAGTTACGGTTCGTATTCTTAAAACTCTTGTTAATTATGATTAACGTGGACAAAATAGCTACATGCGGAAGTCTCAAATATTTACGTTTTTATACTGATATAAAAATCAATACTTTCTTCCTTTGTCACAACCCTAACGCGTGGTTTTATGATTACTGCAATCTACCAACCGTCCAATAACCGAACTTAACTTCTCTCGTCGCTTCCACGTGAAATTTCACTAGCAGCTTATTATTTTTTGACATGTTGCAATGCTGCATAATTCGAACATCAGACAATTTCGAAATAGGCAGTAATATTTTTCAAAACTTACTGAGTTTTACCATTTTTTTGTTTCACGTCACTGACAATTTATGTATTCTAGACTGGTGCTTACTGAAGATTTTTTCTTCATTTATTTCCCATGCATTTTGATATGTTACAGAATTTATGTTATCAGATAATTATGTATAATAGTTACTTCACATGTCAAGCATAAATTATTTAAATACTCGTGTCATTTTCAATCAAAATAAAAACACTTCAATTTAATGTAACATGGTTACTTAAATTAATAAATTAACTAATCATTTCTTAATATACAATTTCAAGTCATTCAATGAAACTCCATGCATACAATCTACACTAAAACTACTAAATTCAGGTATAAGTTTTATGAAATATTGTTTATCTGTAAATCAAAAAACGTTTCATACTCGGTAAACATTGAAGAATGACATCGAGGGCTTAAGATCACACGGGGCTAACTACCAAAATACGTAATATAAGAAGTGAAATTCGGTTTCGGTAATGAAAATCATATTTATTAGTGAAACAAACTTATATCTCGTAGTAACAGTTAACAAGATACAGTTGGGTATCTACAAATGAAATTATAATGCTAGAATTATAAAGGTTAATCACTTGCTATTTTAACTGAACGAACTTTAAAGAATTGAATGTAGACCTCTGTGATCTGAAGCCCTAGAACTAAACCTTGTAATAATAATGACGAGAAATAATAATGACTCCGGAGACATTGTGAAATATTTTCGTTCAATCTTTAATACTTATATTTTTCAACAAGAATGTGACTGATAATCGATTTATTTTGTGAATTTATTACCGCTTTTATAGAGTGGATGAAAATTCATTTTTTTCTGTGTAGCGAGTGCAGTGACCCTTCCATTGCGATTGCACATGCCAACATGAACTTATTCCATAATAATGTTATGCAATCAAAAAGCGCAGTGGGCAAAAAAAAAACAGTGAACTTACTTTGTACGAATGACTCATTCAAAATAAATAATATGAGAATTGCAATCACAAATGTTGCCTGAAAATCGAATCAAAACTAAATCGTTGTTTAGTTTCCATTAGTGTATCTATGTATATTGAAGTTAAGTCAAAAAATTGTTTATTGCAGTGGTGGTTTAAGTGTGGTTACTTTCCCGGAGAACCAGTGAATGTTATAAATAATCAATTCCAGACAATATTAAATCAAAACGCAGATATCAGTAGCAAAACTTTAAAAAACAAATCTAAAACTGAGCTTAGTGAAAAAATATTTACTCTAGTAATTCTTTACTTACAATATATTTTTTTGGATACGTTAAATATTATATTACGCTTGTGAGCCCCCACTCTCTAGTCTTAAACCATAATCCTAAGACTAATGTGTAAATTGTATACGTTGGTTTATTTAAATTAATGAAAAACGGTAGTAATTCATATCAGCGGTCGCCAACTGATGATGCGTTTATTTGTTATAATAACTTTATTAAAACCAATAATTTTATGAAAACATCATGTCATTAATGCAGCAAAAAATATTACAATAATTAAATTGGTGTGTAAATTTAATTAATTATGTGACACTTTTAGGGTGTTCACTGTTAATGCTCGGTGGAAAGGCATTATACTAATAAAACACAATATTCCTTTGTACTTCATTCCACTTTATTTAATATGCCAGGACCGGTTTCCCTCATTGCGAGCATTGTCAACTGATTCTAAATTCATGAATCTGGAATGACTTTTTAATTATATGTTAGATGTTCTAAACATTTTAATTTTGTGTTATTTTAGAATCACTTTTAATGTAATTGGTAATTTATTTTCAATGCCAATTGTTGTTTTTAACTTTTCATTTTTTTATAAATAGCATTGTTAAATTATATTTCTTATCAGTTGACAATGCTCGCAATGAGCGAAACCGGTCCTGACATATTAAATAAAGTGGAATGAAGTACAAAGGAATATTGTGTTTTTATTAATAATGTGACATTTTTTTGAAAAAATAATTATGCTAGTTTATTGTTGGATTAAACATTGGGTTGGTGACCACTCATTTATATAGCCCAAAAATCTGAGCAAAATAATAATAATTTTACGTTACAATGCTGAAGTGGACGAAATATATTATATAGTTATCATACCGAAAAAAAATACTAGGTATAGATAGATCTTGACGTCGATATTGCCATGAAGATTATATGTATACATTATATTATTATTTTATAAAAAATCAAGGTAGAAAAAAAAATACATTTATTTTTTGTCGAGACTGGCAAACCTGCATGGTTAACAGCATGCATTAACATTAAACTTATTATCAATTTTTTTTGTGCGTCGTGTGTTTTTTACACCGTTAGATAAAAAAATTGGAAACTTCCGATATACAAGATTGATAACCTACTTTAAATGATTATTATTTAAATTTAGGTCACCTAAAAATGACCGATCAGAAAAGGATACATGCTAACAGTTTTAATTTGATAATAATTGTAATGTCAAAATGCCATTTTAAATAATGTAAATATGTTTTTAAAATAATGTTTAATAGCAATAGTTATCTTGGTTATAAAAACATTTAGTTAAAATACTAAACGAGTTAAGTCTTTATTTATTATTATGTATAAAGTATAGTCGGGACCATGGTACATTAGTCAACGTCGTTGGGTTCCATCCCGGACCTCACAACTTCGAATCCCAGGATGAGATTTTTTCAATCGATTTTCTGTTCGAAGGCATGGATGTTTGTCATGTCTAATGATTCCCCCCACCATTCCAATTTTAAAATAAGGGAGTATTAGCCAACCATTATTCCTGTATTAGCGATATCCTTTCTATCCATACTTTATTCGAAAAAAAGAGAGAATGAGCAACTGAGTAACAAGCAGTTCTCGTAGCAAAATTCTGTTGTGATATCTCCATGACGAGGCCATGTGCTCCACATTGGCAGCGGACAATATTTTATACTGATTCTAGTATCCATTGCAAAGTTTTTATTTTATGTTCAAGGGATCAAATTTATTATCACAATTTAAAACAAATGGATTTCCCAAACATTTTTTTATGAGATTGACACGTTTTGTGAATATTTTCCGTAGATTAAATAAACAATCAAAAAACATTCTGTTGAGAAACCTCCATGAGGAGGCTACCAGCTCCACATTGGGAGTGGACATGGATTAAAAAACAAATAAAGTAATTGGTGTTATCATCGTCGTAACTATGTGTTAAACTATCAAAATGTTGTGTACGACATGTAAATAACATAGATAAACTGTTATTATACTTAAAATAATTATATGTTGTACATCCCATTTACATACAGTTAACAGCTATAAATTTGATACGACTAAAAAATGAAGATATAATCAAGTTCATGATTTTGACCTATAGCGAGATCGTCGAAATTACTTGCAGTATTTTGTACATTTTAACGATACCTAACACACACACTGACCGAGGTGGCAATCTAGTCACGCCGTTACATGACTCGGCAGATTGGCCTATTGTCCACGAGTGGCCTTTATGAAAGTTTCATTACTTTTTACTACCCACATCTCTCAATATCAAACCACGTATCAAAATAGCAGCCAATATGTGTAAGTATTGTAATTTCAGGTTTCTGACCAGTTAGACCGCATCGATCATTATGTGTTACAACGGTTGCGCTAAAAAAAAATGATCGACGATTGTTCAATTTCATATACCTAGCGAGATTTATTCGGCCGTCGAAAGTAACTGAGAAGTTCAATTATGTGTTTCGCATTGACGATTGCTGATATTTTTTAGTGTATGAATTCGACACGTGTTTTTATTTTTTTTTGGCCATGGCAAGTTCAATGCTAAACTATTTGCGCTGGGCAAGTTGGTTTTAAGGCCGGACTGCTCTTGCGGGTATGCAGAGCAGGACGTTAATCACGTTCTGTGGGACTGTTCTGAGATAGAATCCAAACGAGCAGAATTGTTTGCTGTGGTCCGTCCTCACACAGGCCCAATAGGCCACGCCGACTTGATTGCAACTAAAGCTAACTTCACGGTATTTGAAAAGTTTGCCAATTCATATGGGGATCGTCACAGCCTTGATTCCTCTCTAGAGTCATTAAACTTGTCTACATCGACGAGTTCTCGGTATACGAACTATACAAAAGATACTTAATATCAAATTGATTTAAGTGGCTGAGCTAGTCACACTTTTTATTATTATTGTTATTATTATTATTTTAAGCACATTAGTTCATGGTTCAAAATCAGTTCCGTGCAGTTCTGCTCGGGACATGAATGTGAGGGGTAGACTCCTTTTTTTTGTCGTTTGCGTTGTGGAAGGCGGCCATTAAACGTTGGCTGCATATACACAACGGGTGGTAGTGGGAAACCAAGTGTTTTTATTTAATTGATAATAGCTTTACTTAATTCTGATGCTTAGGTTATGTGTGGCAATACACTAACTTAATGATCTATCCCGGGTTCCCAAGATCATAAAAACGGGATTGAATGTTTTTGTAGTCATCATTTAATTACAAAATTAAAATTATGTAAATACACCAGTGATTTAAAATATAGTGTTCTACTTTAAAAATAATTTCCATTGTGCCTTGAAATTAATTGTATTCCTTTAAATTTGCAATATGTAAAACTAATATTCGAACAGAGACAACAATAACAACAAGAAAAAGGGGGTAATTTCAATAAATAGTATTTTCTTATTTTGCGTATGATTATTGTGTTGTACCGCTGTTTTAAACAGGTATACTAAATATATTTTTAAAAACATAGCAATTCAAATAAAATCATCTTTAACAGAAATGATTATTTTAAAACTAATTGAATACATAAATATTATATCCAATCTTTTTAAATTCCCTCGACTTCAGCACACAAAAAAGTTATACATATTGTATTATAATGTTTTTGTGTTATGCACCCATTACGATTTTTTACAATTACTTAAGTGTCCATTGAAACATATACTTTAAAAAAGCATTGGTCTCTGTACTATCTAATACAATTCATTTATATATATTCTATAAAATTACTTTTTATTTTCGATTAATTTAATTAAAAATACAGCTTAACTGCAGTTTTTCTTCTCGTCTTTATTTTTAACATTGCTTTGTTATAAGATTTAAAATTATAGTCTTCAGTATCACGTACATATAAAATGACTGTTTATTAAATATAATAGCGAAATTTGAATCATTTTGCACGTGACATTTTAAAGTGTTATGCAAATCAAACTGAGCCCGGTCGAGAATTATCGTTGACTGATCAATAATAAGATGTAAGAATTATTATTGCTGTGTGGATAGTGGCTTTTGATAATTATCCAATAAACTTTTATGTTCCCATGACTATATTCTTGGAAAATAATGGTTCCGTTAGCAGATTTCAGACCTAATGGTAAAGATGACATCGCATTGTTTCCCTTCGATTGTCATTATCATGTAGTTCTTTTTAAATATCACTTACCTAACACTTGTTTTGGCATAATTAATGATCGATTTAAATAATCAACATACGTATTTCAAATACATATATGTAAAAGACGCTTGTCGATTACAAGGTTTAATTATCTGTTTACCTATTTCTCATTTGTAAGGAAGGAAAAATATTTTAGTAGACGATAAAATTCAATTAAATTATTTTAAGATCTGTAAGGATTAAGTATATTTTCGGTTAAGTCCACTGGTCTTTCAAACTGAGCAATGGTTCCAATTTTAAGAAAATGCCGCTTATAATCATGGTTACTGACAATGTTATAAACCAATTACATTTTTGACTGTAGACAGACAATTCGTTGAACTACAGTTTTGGATACTTTTGCCAATCTATTCACTCTTTACTCGTATTAAGAAACAACAACAGAGAGATAAATCATTTAAAATATTAGAAAAAATGTACAATTTATTCTTTTTACTTCACGTGTTACTAATTTTAACATTGATAATGGTTATTAAACTCAAGTTGCAAGATTAAATCAAATTTTACCTATTGAATAAAATATTAAAGACTAATGATTTAAATTTCAATAAATAATCAGTTGAACCTAGCCTGAAAATGGAAATGACCTCGTAATGTCAAATAAGAAAACAAATATAGAGGTAAAACCGACTATTTAGGGTAACGTGAAGCCATACCTGTTGCTGGGAAATCGATGGCCTTGTGCTATCTATCTATGTCCTAGACCAAGATTCTCAAAACCATAACCCAGGGGTCATGCGATTGTTTTTTGTTCAGGAAAAATTACGATATGTTTATACTGTTTACTAGGTCGCAGTCCTTAGACCAAAACGTTTGTAGACCCTTCCTCTATTCAGGGTTAGCAAATATGATAAGATAAGACAAAAAAAAACATAATTTTGAAAGCAATTTTTCCCCGTGTCGATAGCTATGTACAAAATAAATAATAATAATAAAAAATATTATAATTTATTCATCGTTACAGCTTTTATTTGTATATCAGTTATTAAGTACATGTGTATTAGTTATTAATTTATTATCAATATAAAAAAGGTCTTATATTTAAATTATAACGTATAGCATACCATTTATTTGAAGGTAATCAGTTAATCTAAAAAATAAATCAGACTGCTTGTATAATCAAGTCCAATCTATAAGCAATCAATTTTTAATTTTAACTGATTACATTACGTTTCGGCGGAGATTTTTACTTTGTTTGACATTCTTCAAAATATAACCGATATTCAAGTCGTCATAAAGTTTTCTTTGAATAATTCTTAGTCATATTAAATACCATTTTTGGAAACACAAACTCACACAAGCCTAAATAATGAAACAACTGTGAAATTTATTTATTTTCAGAATCAATTTTAGTTCATATAACTTTAGTAGTATCTCTGTTTTCTCGCATCTAATTAATTTACCGATAGTGAAATGCAAGAATTTTGAATTTAGTAAAGCTCCTCACAATAAATAATAAACATAACTCATAAAAAAACGGCAACGAACGCAGATTGTTATCACACATAATTAGATTAAGTGTTTATTTTTGCATAAGTTCGCTTTGAATGGTAACGACACAATAATTAAACCAAAAATGATTATTTCACCTACTAAAGAAAAGAAAGGGAAGATTAACGGAAGATATGTAGGGAAATTAAAAAAATCTAGCGGCTAAATAATAGATTCTCCCGCCACATTCTTATATCTTAAATCTGTCTGAAAAGATAAGATCAATCTGACTGAAAATCATTCCTTGCTAAAAAGCGGTCTAGATTTTTTTATTAGCAGTTCAAACTGTGAATAAAACCACAACTTGTATGAAAAAAATAGGCCAATCATATTTATTTTGTAGCTCTAATAATTACTAACGTGATTGACAGTTCAATTTCACACGTCACTGAACTATTTATAGCTCATACATTAGGATCAAATGAAATTATCATTCGTCGAACAACGACTTGTCTAGTATTTTTTCTACTTATTTGAATATCACGGTGACAGATACATACATATATTAGGTTGTTTTGTAAATCTTTGCGTATTTGACGCATAGCTTTAAACAAGTAAAAAAAGTTTCCCACGGTTCTTAAATATCAGTGAACTATTGCTGAATGCATTTCAATCTTTGAACAGCCTCTTAAGCCATTAATACTAGACTTAACTCGACAATAGCACTAATATCTTCACTTTTATTCACCTGTACTGTAAAAAAAGTTTACTATGATACGGCTACGTGTCCACAATTTAAATTGATTGAATGAAGTATATACGTGACATGATTATAATTTATACAAATCGACACATTTAGAATATTCATAATTATGAATTTAGATCACCGTAAATCTTTTTATGTAAACATTTGTTAAATTTATTTAAATATATTCATATTATTCTTTATTTGTTAAGCTCAATCAAAACGTAGAAAACAATATTTTTACTATCTTAATAAAACTCGTTTGTAACTTTAAAACTTATTACGATGAATATTTATGCAATGCATTTTTAAAATTTTACTAATTATGCCTGTGATCGCCATTTTAACAAAAAATAAGTACATGTACATATATATTTTAAATGACAGCTAACTTTGACAAATATCTTGTAATCCGACTATGACATCAACAGTTATAAAATAATACTTTTTTCTAGTTACTTTTCACTTTGAAAAATTTTCAGGCACAAACTAATCTATTTGAAAAAATTTTATCCGTACTTCACTGAAATAATTTAAAAAATACACGAATTCATAAATATATTAAAATTATAAAATATATAGAAAAACATAATTATTTGTACATAAAGTTTTTTTTTTCAATGCATTGAAATATCAACGTAGAATAAACCCAATTGAAAACGAATTAATATTTATTTCCATTATTTGGTAGACGCCAACGGTGTCAAAATAGCTGTCAACTAAAATATATATTAAATAACTTTTGTGAAATTCAATGTTTTGCTATATTTTATTTTTTGATTTGGCATTTACTTGGTAGAACTCCATTTTAATAGGGTAACATATCAAGGTATTTCAGTTCTACAGTTTTTGTAGAACTGTAGAAACTGTAGAAAAAACTGTAGAACTGAAATACCTTGATATTTTACCCTATTATTTGCTATATTTTGCCTTATCATAATAGAGTTCAACTTATTCAATCAATGACTTGTTTTGTTTTAGCAAGCTTCAATTCTCTTCTACTCATAAAATTTTATTGCTGAATATTTCCTTAACTCGATGGTTGCCACAGACGAGATATCTCGTAAATTTTTTCGTGCTCAACAGGCCAAAGACGAGTTATCTCGTCAATAACTAATTAAATGAATAGTTGCAAATTATAGCCGGCATGATAGGTAATTACTATTAATTATCTACTGCAACTAAAAAGTTAACTCTTCATGTAAGTCAGAGTCACGTCACCTTTTTGAATTACCATAATCAGCTTTACTGCCATTTCATGGTTGTTTGACTGGCGCTCATAGTTTAAAAAGTTACGATATTTTAATGCTGTCAATTTTGAGTGACATTAAAGGTCATAATATTTTTTATCGTAATCCATTAAATCACTAAAAAGTGATATTTATTTTGGTCCCAGTATAAAAGTTTTAGACTGCCACTATTTTGGAATATGATGCATTCCAACAAGTCGATAAGTAATTATAATCAAAGACCAAATAGTCGAGGGCGCGAAATCGCAAACAAAAAAACTAATTGGATTTAAAGATTTCAACTTTTATGAATTAACGGAAGTATATTATGTTGTTTTTACTATGTAAGTGATCTAATTTAAGGCTATCTTCGTAAATGAAAAAGTTTAAGGTTATTCATTTTTTTTTATTTACAACATTAACAAATGCAGTGAGTGATCTTAGGTTCACCAGACCTGACATTTTAGGGGGGGTATCTACTGTATGATGACCATTTGTAGCCGTCCTCTAACTTAATTGATAATAATTAACCATTAGGGAAGTGGAAGTAAAATTCTAACCAATAAAAAAACAGGTTTTATTTATGTTTATATTTATAAATTTTAACTAGCTGTAAGCCCGTTGACCTCAACGGGGGGATTTTTGTTGCATTTTAAGTAGTCAGAAAATCTACTGTCGTAAAAAATAAATTACAAACGTATTTATTGAATAAGCCAGAAATTTTAAAAGTAAAAGAAATATATCTCGGGGCATATATCGACAGCCCTGTCCTGCAGTATTTAAATTGTATATAATATAATTTTTAGAATAAGTGAAATGCTTAAGCTTGCTAACAAATATATTTCGTAGAAGAAGAAATATACCTCGGGACATATATCAACAGCTCTGCAGTATTTAAATTGAAAATTATTTAATTTTTGAAATAATGTTTAAGTTTGCTAACAATCATTTTTCGTAGTAGCAGAAATATACTTCGGGTCATATATCGACAGCCTTGCAGTATTTAAATTGTACATTATTTAAATTTTAGAATAATGTTTAAGTTTGCTAACAATTATTTTTCGTAGTAGAAGATTTTAAAATAAAAGTCGAAATATAGTTCTATAAAATATCCATACCGTCATTAGAATATTCCTAATGCATGTAAGAAATTAAAAAGATTTTCAAGGCCGGATGCAAAATATAACCATACCTTCCAATAATCAGGGGGAGGGGAAATCGTGGACAATCATACAATCATACGGACATTATCGACTATTAATATATAGATATAATATACTTACCAGAAGGAATTCAATATCATAATAGTACGTAAGTTTTTTCGTTTAATTAGAAAGATTCGTGACTTATCAATTTTTTTAAAATAAAATGTATTTTTTTGTTGACTGAAATAATGTTTATATCTACTAAGTATTTTGCTGTTTAAATCCCAGACACCGTTATGTAACTTGTCATCAGTTTTTTTGCGATCTAGTTCAATTAATGTTTTCAATTTATATCTTGATTTCAATACTGCATGTGGCTTTTCAATGTGAAAATATACTCGACTGTCACAACAGTTTAAACGTATGAACGATAAAAGTATTTTCATCTTTGCGGCAAAAAAAACTTTCAACCAGAAGTTTGTTTTTTTTTATTCATTATGAATGTTAATTTTGTGCGTCAATCAATCTATATATTAATAGTCGATTATCAAAGAAACGTCTTACCGTTGAGGTAAACGCCAGATTGAAAGAAACGATAAAAATAGATCATACATACTAAACATGCATTTGAATTATTCAAAAAATTCCAAAATACGCATACTACACATACATACATAAACATTTGAATTAATCTAAAAATTCCAAAATAATTAATACTGCATATATTTTTCATGAAGTATATTTTTTTAGTAGAAAGATTTTTTTAAGTGTTTATGATCTAAAAAAAATGCATGCAAATACAAGCTTTAATTTATAGTCATAATAAAATATAAATACTGCAGGACTGTCGATATATGTGCCAAGATCTTCTTTTTCTTCTCCGAAATATATTTGTTTGCATAGTTGAAACATTTGCAGGGCTGTCGACATATGTCCCTGGGTTATCTTCTTCTTCTCCGAAATATATTTGTTTGCATACTTGAAAAAGTTGAATTATTCTAAAGATTATAAATACTGCAGGGCTGTCGATATATGTCCTGGACTCTTCTTCTTCTTCTCCGAAATACGTGCAATTTATTTTTCACGCCAGTATATTTCCTAACTATTTGAAAATACAACAAAAATCACCCCCCGTTGAGGGCAATGGGCTTACAGCTAGTCAGCGTATTAAAATATAAAATATTAGCTATGTCATTTAGAATACGTAATTCATGCATGTATTTTATCAGACAGATATAAAAACATTCTCGTATTTATAAACATGTCAAAACACAACATATTTCATATTTTATTTTGCCAGAACGATGACAATATTAACAGTTATATTATGTTACAAATAAAATATACTATTTGCAACAATTCAATATTCATTAATTAATTGTTGCAAACTGCCTCATTATTGAAACCTCGTCGTAAGACTTTTCTCGTCGAATTTTTTTATTGTTTATCAGACTTATTACGCACTAGAATTTTTTTTTAAATTCTTTGTTCTCTTGCCTCTTGAATGGTTGTAATCAAAACAAATTGCTCTAGAGGGACAGCGACTTGAATTAATCGTATTGCTTTTTAAACACGAATGTCGTTTTTCAATACCATCTATTTCCTCAAATTGTTTTGTAGTCCGCTATTCAAACAAGTAACGTTACTATCAATCGGTATATATTTAATTAAATCATTTTAATTTATCTTTACTCCTTGACTTATTAGATTAAAAATGAGTTTTTGTATTTTAAAAAAATGTATAAAATCTAAAAAAAAATACATGAAAAATTACTTAAAAAACTTGCAATTTTTTTTTCGACTTAATCTTCGAAAAAGTTAAAAAAAAAATCTCTTTTCACAAACATAAAAATATAATACCTTGATTTTCAGATCAAAAAGGTCACTTTTAGTTAACACTTCAAAGAAATATGACAATTACGTCCAATTTACTTCGAAACTCTCTAACATAAAATTACCCACATCTATTCGTTTCTTTGCCTACAGTTGAACAAAACATTATAAGTTAATAAAGTTACACCTGAATATATCAATCAAAAGTTATTATAATGAAAAATACTTTATTAATATATAAAATCAAATTTCCATTCAACCCAGTAAAATTAATCATGCACATATATAGGTTTTTTATTTGGTAACAAATCATAAACATTAATTTTAGAACGTTTCCAATAAAGGATTCGAGCTCTTGACCACGCAACTGAATACCGTCTCTAAGCTAATAATTGGGCAAAAATCGTGAAAAATAAACTTAAGCTTACTATCACTATCATACAAATTTGGTTGTTTTAGGTTGTAAATTATTGTTATCGAGTCTGTAAATGGCAAAAAAAGTAGATAGTGGATTTTGTCATTTTCCATAGACGGTGGCGATTAGCCAAAACTTTGAATAGTTTTATCACGAATATTAATCGGATAGTTCCTTATCTATTTTTTAATATAATTTATACATAAACAACAAACAAATATATATTGTATGTATAGACATTAATTAAAAAAATTATAAATAGTTAGTCGGGTCCTATGGAGCAACGGTTAGCGTTGTGGGCTTCCGTGCCGGACCTCACGGGTTCCCAGAGTTCGAGTCCCAGTACGAACATCATTTTTTCGATTGATTTATCGATTTCCGTTCAAAGGCATGGGTGATTGCGATGTCTTAATTTCCCTCCCACCTTTCTCATCCTTTAATAACTGGGCGTAGCGAAAGCGATTAACGTTAACCGCTAGTCCTGTCCTTACCCTTTACTCCTACTACACTCTTTGGAAAAGAGAGTTTGAGCGACTGACTGACAAACAATTCTCACAGAAAAAATCTGTTGAGATACTTTCATTAGGAAGCCATATGATCCACATTGAGAGCGTATATGGATAAATAAAAGTGGTAATTAATTATTGAAAATGTACAATAAATATTTTACAATGCAAGAGAAGACTGTATGTACTTTTTTAATTTTGCACAAAACGAAGCTCGGCATTTTATGCTGCGCATTGTGCATATCTATAATATTATTATAGTGGTCACAGAATAGGTTTTTTAAATGAATTTATGTATTATGTAGTAAATATACTAGATCTGTGTCGTGTGAACATTTATTCGATGAAAACAAAGTAACATAAAATATAATGTCTTTTCTCTTTGTTGCAGAAAATCGTCAGTCACTTCATTTTGAAAATCATCCATATTGAAACTTTTTTAAAATCAATTTCAAAATGGTTGAAATGATGACTTCGCTTGTGGCCGGCTACCATGATCTACTTGACAATAAAAGTGACCCGAGGGTGGCAAACTGGATGATGATGAACTCACCCCTCCCCACAATGACAATTTGTTTGTCGTACGTTTATTTTGCACGGGTAATAAAAACCATATATTATTTAACAAATCTTTCGAATACACAATCTCAAAAAAATTGAATGAATTTTATTATTTGAATATATTAATTTTAAACTTTAAACACATGATAAGAGTCACGATAATCTTGTTATATTGTAAATTTAAAAAATATAAATTAAATATTTTTCTTTTATATATTTTCTTCATTTTATTGATTTTAATCATAATAAAAAGTTATCCAAAAGCAGTATTTGCAATATGTTTATTTTATTTTGAAAAAAAATATATATGTAGACTATATTTTTTTTAATATGTAGATTTGCGAGACAACAAAATATTATTTTTACCACCGTCCTACCCAATTATTTTTTTTATAAAATTATGTGCTCAGCCAACAAACATGTGTGAGATAAAAATTTCCGGCATGTTTTGTCAATGTTTTGTATTTCATATTCAACCCATAAATATAAAAATATATTCGCTGAAAACTATTCTTGTTTTATATATTATTTATTTTTCTTTCAGGTATTAGGTCCCAAATTAATGGAAAATAGAAAACCTCTACAACTGAACAATTTACTTGTTGTTTATAACTTCGCCCAAGTTATCTTCAGTGCTTGGTTATTTTATGAGGTAAAAAGTTACATCAATATATTATAACTTGTTCATTATAAAGTATCCTTAATTATTTAGACAAATTGATGCTGTCGAAAACATATTTAATTGCTTCACTCGACATACGAAAAAACGTAATTTTGCTTCATTGATTACTGTAGAATAATAATTAATATTTGTCAAATTGATTAATATAACCATATTTCAATATGTAAATTTGCTTTAAAAAAATTCAAAACCTTATGATATCATCAGTATGTAAATATTTAAAAATTAACACAACACAATAGTCAATGTTAATATGTTATTATTACAAATTGAAATTGACGAAACAGCAAACATCGATTATCTATTTACGATTTACATTGACCCATGTAAGTATTAAGTTTCCTTTGGAAATAATATACAAAATATCTATTTACAGTGTTGCATGTCAGGGTGGTTTGGACATTACAGTTTTCGGTGCCAACCCGTGGATTATTCCAACAGCCCAATAGCAATGCGGGTAAGAAAAATATAATTTAAACTTTTTTATTTTTTTATAATACCAACACACATTACACATATTTACTATTATAGTTGGTTTATATACACATTATAAAGAAACGCTTAAATTTTTAGCTATCGAATTAATTGATGAAACGAAAATATAAAAAAATATATAATCATTCCATTTTCTTCTGTTTTATATATTATCATACTGAAACTTACAGCCTAGGGATTGTGCTAGCAGTTGTTTGCCTAAAGTTTATAGATTGGGTAAAATAGACTTAGTCTAAATATCCAGCTTGTGTTTGCCAGAAGTTTGCCGGAAGAAGAAAGTTAAAAAATGATAATTCTGAGTAAACAGCAAATAAAATTTTGAGCTTCGAAAATAAAATTTCTACCCTAAATGTTTTATCTTGCATAGAAAATTATAAAATCAAAACATACACCCAATTCATTTTTACGCGATTTACGTATTTTTTTTGGACGTAAATTTTACGTTTTTTCATACAAATTTATCAAATTATATTAAAATGAGGTTTTTTTCCGTCCCGCTTTCTGGAACCAATGTATCGCGTAAAAAAGGATTTGTTGTAGATGGATTTATGCCAATCTGTCTCATATACAAATAGAAACTAACAGACTAAACGTTGTGCTTTTTTCTAAAACATAAAACATATATAAAACATGTTATTGGTGTCGCTGTAGTTTAGGGTAGTGTGCAATTAACTATAGCTATGGAGTATAAAGTTCCGGCATGTATGCCATTCATTATCATCAAATAATATTTTCTGATGAATAAATTAAATTTACAATGAAAACACGAAAAGTGAAAAATTCCAGATACCAGTCATATCGATCGAAATAATTTAAAAAAAACTTTTTTTGAATAGATGGCATCTGGTTGTTGGTGGTACTACATGTCGAAATTCTCTGAATTTTTGGATACGGTGAGTGCAATAAGTCAATAGGAAGTATTTTTTGTAATGTTTTATTTGATTAGTATTTTTTATTTCACATCTCTCTAATAAATCTCTTATTTTTTCAAGTCAAATATAAAATATTATATAAATATTCTAAATTATTATTTTCATGCTTTTAACTCAATATTTTTTTTTATTTTTTCAGTTATTCTTCATCTTAAGAAAAAAGAACGACCAGTTGTCTACGCTTCATATTATCCATCACGGAGTGATGCCAATGTCTGTTTGGTTCGGAGTCAAGTTCACTCCAGGTAAAATATTTATAATGACATGTCATGTTTTTTGTGCGTGAATCCTCTAATTCTCATCACTGTAAAAAATTGAAGACAAAAACCTGTTTATACACAAATGTTTAGAATACACGAAATTAATTATAGTTTTTTTAAATTTCAATTAACAGCGTATTTTATTTTTATATTTAAAATTAATATTGACCGCTAGAAAACTTTGAAAAAGCAGTGTGAACTTCGGAAAAAAAATCGTACAAACAATAAGGATTTAATTTAATTGTCATTTTTGGCAAACATGAATTCATTACATTTTATGAAAAAACAATGATACAAAAGCTTCTTGCTTTCCCTACCGTTTGAGTCTTCGTCGAAAGTCACTATGAAACTTCCCGGATATTTATTTAAAATACACAGAATAAATTCATTTAAAAAATAAAGCACACTTTTGTACTAATTCCACATATATTTTATTATCCTTTTGGATCAGAATCGGTTTCGCTCATGAAGTGCATTTTCAACTAATAAATATAAATAAATACCACTCAACCAATTATTAAAAAAATTAAATACTCATTTGTGCTAATTCCACTTTTATTTAATAATACCATGACTGGTTTCGCTTGTGACGAGAATACTTTATAAGGAAGGGCTGAATTTTAGTATATTATATCTCACACCCGCAACACCACCACAAGTTCAAAATGACGTGTTTTTAGCAAAGTACTACTTTGATAGAGTGTATCATTCGTAATTTATGTAGCTAAAATTCCAGATTGAAAAATTATCATACACAAAATGGCAAAAGAGGAAGTGTTTAAAAAGTCGCGTATAATACTAATAATAAATTCTCTGAACTACCACAACACAAAGCTATGTGGTTTATCCGCATGTCAAATAACTATGTTTAACATAATTTAATTGTAAAACTATTTCCAAAAATAAACACTTCAACTCAAACAACAATCAATCTTCAAAGTCGATTTCTCAGTTTGCCGTTTTTTTGGATTGTGGCAGTGTTGTTGCGAATGTGCGATATATTCTGATATTCATAAAAAGCCATACTTATTATTCTGCTCATTGTTTTTATTTAAAAATTACACTTCATTGGTAAACGTCAACAACATGTTACTCGATCGTAATATTAACGGCTTTTTTATGTTTTGATTGTGTGCAGCAATCAATTGTTGAATGATCGATTAATTTAACGTCACCTAAACAAGCACATCGATTATTTAAATCGATGAGCAGTTGCCATAACAATGTGGCTAAAATGCATATAATATGTAAATAAAACAAGCCAATCAACAAACCTGTGGAATGTTCCGTGAATATGTCTGTAAGTAATGTGTTCCAATTATTACTGACCGCTATAAAAAGTCGTTTTGCTATCCGATACCTATTTATGGCTGATCATCTATCAAAAAATTACATCCGTTATTCGTGCAACAAACTGCCTATGTCTAAAGAAATTTGGATCAAAATGTTAAGGCTTAAGGCTGAGTCAGACTTCACAGCTCTAAAATTTTCCGCATAGCTTGTTGTCGATAAAAATAATAATGCACCCGATAATAATCACTCATTTGTTTGACACGGTTAACCAATTATTTAGTTGGGCTTTGAAATGCGGTTTCTGTATCATAAGACGTGAAAATATTTACTTTCCATATATTCAAAAACAAATAATGTTGGTTAAATCCTTTTATTACTTTTTAGATGTTCAAATAAAACACTAGTTGTACTAATTTAACTTTAATTATAAAAGATTATTCTATTATTATGAAGCTTAATCCGAATTTGATCAGTTTATGAATAATATCATTCGTTATATTTCCCCAAAGAGTATGAGATTTTCTTTTATCGCAATTGACTGATTTTAATATTTTTTCATATTTTCACTGTGATTATCTATCAGATTATCAGCTGACCACTTTTAAGGTGTTCACTGACAATACTTGGTGGAATGGCATTATAATAAAAATAATAAAATATTTTTAATACTTTTTCCACATAAAATTTATTTGCTCAGGACCGGTTTCGCTTATCGCGAGCATTATCAACTGATAAAAAAATATATAAACAGTGCTGCAATGTTTTATTATTTTTATTATCAGCTGATCATTCAACATTTCTTGCGATGAGCGAATCCGGTTTCCATATGCAATAATAATGTATAATTATTAAAATTTATTTTCTAGTACGATCCGTGTGAAATAATAAAGGAATAGAATGATAACCAACGTATTAGATATTTTTCACGGTGAATACATCGTCACCATACATACACCAAATATGGTCTGAATTTACTCTCTCAATGACATGTTTTTATCATGCTTATTAATTGTTACATTTGTAATGGAAAAGCGCATTTTATCTATTTCTTTGTTGAAAATCGAAAATATAAAACCGAATTACAATTATACTCAAAAGATTTCATTATAACATACGATATAATATTAATAAGATCTTAAAAATATATTTTTTAGTATTTTATGTATGATATTGAAACAATTAAACATAATTTTGTTACTCGTAATTTATGGAAAAGTTTATGTTTGTACTTACTACATTTATTTAGATATTTAAAATTAAAATCCAGGGTTTTTTAATTGCATGGGTGTTTTCAAGTGTTTTTTTCTAATATGAAGCATTCCAAGCTGTATTTTTTTCACATTAAATTTAAAAAAATAGGATTTATTGAGTATTTTAATAACGAAAGTATCAGTATGCAAATATCTACATAAGGATTTTTTAAATCTAAGGAGCCTCGAATATTTATGAGTTTATGAAATGACCTAAGTATATTTACGATATATAATAACAACTCTTTTTTTCTCAATTTTTATTCCGAATAACTTCACTCAATTTAAATCCGTAGACACATGTGGCAATACGTTCCAAACATTGATTATAATCGAACAATTTGTATTCCAGGTGGCCACAGCTCATTCTTCGGTTTGTTAAACACATTCGTACATGTCGTAATGTACTCTTACTACTTGTTTGCTGCCCTTGGACCCCGCTTCCAGAAGTTCCTTTGGTGGAAGAAATATCTCACAGCTATTCAGATGGTATGTTTCCTTTGATTTAGTAATTTACAATTAAAAACTATCTTGGCTTAAAGCAGATGTCGGACAATATATCGACGGGACATAATGTGGTACATTTGATGATTTCAAGTGACCCATTTCAGTTTCGCAAATAAAGTTTAATGAATACAAATAAATGAACTGCGTTTTACGGGCGCCACAAAAACGGAAGATCTTCACATGATATGAAAGTGTTAGACATGACTTTCTATAAAATTTTCATCTTTAAAACTTCGTGTTTGGTTTTATTTATAAATTTAATGGAAAAAAACACCCATGGAATTCATTTTAAGTTAAAACTAAAGCAAATTAACTGCTCAAACATCGGAGACTTTTCTTTCTCGTAAATGACAAAATCTGATTTGATCAAATTGACTTCACAAATTTATCATAAAGGGAGCCACTGATAACGTATAGAACGTTAATAAATAAAAATGATAAAATACTGACCTATATTTTCACAATAATATTTGTTTTATAAAAATGAGAATTAAAATTTTGATATTTTTAAATAAAAATACCCACTGATCCGAACGTCTTTTTAAATGTTATGTTATATGTAACATACTGGTTTATTTTAACCCGTATCCCAAAATGGTTGCCGACGTCTGGTGTAGAGTGTATGGTGGAATAACACATTTCCATATATTGAAACATTAGTAATATTCGAGTCTTGTGTTCACATATATCAGCATAATTTGCGCTTTGCGTTTTCAGCATACAAATATAACTTACGGTACACCAGTAAGCAGGCAAAATTATTAAAAATAAAAATGCACCAATTCATTGACAAGTTTCATTCACCAAACCAACCAAGATTGTAACAGCATATTATTTCTTTGTGGGTGCTCAATAACTGATTAAAGGGGTAGAAACATTAATTTCAACGAATCTACAAAAATCGAAAAAAGACTGACGTAATCGTTGGTATTTTTTTACATAATTCAATTAAATCAAGTCAACTCTTTTATATTAAATATTGTAAATTTTAAAGAAACTAGTATCTGTCAAAAAAATTTTCAAAAGGTCAAGAAGTCAGTGAAATGTGTTTTAAAAAATATTATTCATTTAAAGAAATGACGGGATCAAATTATTATATCTGTCACCTCAATTTACTACATATGAGATACAGATGCATTAAAAAAGTAACATTTCAAAATTTAAATTAAAAATTAAGAACATTAAAAAGTTTTAGTTATTCCTAAGATGATTTAATAATATGAAAGATTTTTTATTTGATTTTGAATCAAAAAAACTTTTTCACCATTTTGAAAGTTTATTGAATTGTGTAAACCTTCTCATCATAGTAAACGATAAAATATGAAAAACCAGCTAATGAACGTGTTTTACATTAAATAATTTACAAAAAATTTTCAATATTTTTTCACTTAAAATTTTTAAGAAAAAAAATGTCAACTGAAAGCAGAACTCAGTCCAGTAACCTTTTCATAAGGCTCGATAAACTATTTTCTTTGCATCATATTTTGAAATAACAAAACTCTTATATGAATGTCGGTAAATGAACGAAGATTTAATCACTCCAAATAGAACAGAATTAACAGTTTTTAAAAAAATATTTCCTCCTAGTAATTGTAATTTTATTGATAAACCAATATTGAATATTTCATCTAAAATCAACAGAAATACTGAAATCGTCGTGAAACCTCGTTGACGTCATAAAAATTTCCGCTAAATCTTGAAGATAGCAGGAAAATTAGTTTCTGAAAAAAATAGTTATGCTAACGACTTTAATATTGACTTTTTAACCTATTTATCCATCTTGGAATCTTTTTGTGTCCAGGAAAAACCCGTTTTGTAATAAATCCCACATATAACATCAAAAAAATCTGAACCTTAAGATATTTAGTTTTTGAATCAAAACGTTTCCGTGCTGACAGAGATAATTGAAGGAGAATTTTTCTCACGGTGGAAAATTACTCGGAAATTTTGTAAGAGTTTTTCTGTAACGATATTGTACAATACGATTGTTTTTTTTTCCACGAGTGATCATAGGATAATAATTGTTTTATTACACACCTATCTATATAACTACATACATCATGGATAACTACGCTTACAATTAAAATTCTTTCCAAGTGTCACGTTCACTTGTATTGTATTGTATTGATATCAATAGTTTTGTGGAAATCGAAACTGAAGTTGAATTGTAACAACTTCGAACAATAACAGTAGAAAAAAATACGAAATATCGTAGTACGTACAGCACCAAGCACAAATGCGGACTATCCCAAATATCCCAAAACTTTTTTGTAAGTCAGTGTAAACAAAACTAAGGATTTCAATAATGTAAGACGATTTCACCAACAAAGATTGACATATTATTATATCATTTAGAAATAATAAAGCGGGAAAATAAATCAACATCATTATTTCGCTATTTCATTTTAAAACTTGCATAAAAATATATATTCATAACTAAAGCATGCAAGATATATTTTTGTAAATAAATACAGCTACATGAAATTCCCTAACAGATGAAACGATTGATAGACGAACATTAATTTAATATTTGTCGGGTTTATGGCGCAGCGGTTATCGTTGTGGGCTTTCGCTCCGGACTTCACGGGTTCGAGTCCCAAGTACGGGCAGCATTATTTCGATCAATTTATCGATTTCTTTTAGAAGGCATGGGTGTTCGTGATGTTTTAAAATTCCCTCCCACTCTTTCCGATCCTTTAATAACTGGGTGTAGTGAGAGATATTAGTTCACCATTAGTCCTGTCCTAGGCTCAACTTTCTATCCCTACTACTCTCTTTTAATAAGATAGGTTGAGCGACTGAGTAGCAAACTGTTCTCATAGCATAACTTCTGTTGAGTTACCTCCATTAGATTTTACTTTTTTAAATCAAATCATCACACTTCCGAATGGGCTGTACAGAACATAAAATTTTAGACATTCTCAGAAAGACGTATTATATTTTATGGATCGTATAGTACAAAGGCTTTTCTTTCTACCGCTGCGGTCTAAATTCATGATGTGTTCCAAAAAGTTAAGTTTTTTGATAATGTTTACAATTCAAAACTTATTAGTGTAAAATTGCAAAAATACCAGTACATATATAAGATTTCTTTTTCACCGCATAACAGAACAGCATGGTGTAGTTTTTATTCAACACAAATCAGGCCAACAGAAATAAATATCCACACTCTCTTTTCGAATTTTTAAAGCGTTCAGAATGATTTTTTATTGCTCGAGATAATGATATAAAATGTAAAGTAACGTCTTGTTGTTTTAAAATGATTGACTTCTCACGTTTTATTGCCGTTTTATTACATACGTAACTCACATCGCTTACCAGTTTAATAACAGCCATATTTTGTCATTCTGAATACGCTATACTTAAAAAACAGTATTTATTGTAACTGTATTTTTTATTTGAAGTAAAAATAAGTAAATTAAAACGAAATACTTTTTTATGCTTATTTATTCAAACAACTTTCACATAAAATTAAAAACTTATGACAGTTCGCACAAAAAAAGAATCGAACATGTAATTGTACTTAAAAGTCAAAAGTAAAAGTTTCACCATTTTGCTATTTGGCTCACTTCACCTGTTAATGGCTCACATATTCTTAAAAACAAGTTCCATTTGGCGAATTAGTAAAGTTTAGTCATTCTGATAATTTGATAAGTAAGTATGCATTTGATTGTTCATGTCGAAAAATTTCTGACTTTTTTATAATGCGAAAAAATCCTCCCGTTGGGGCAACGGGCTTACAGCTCGTTATTATAAAACACCTTTTTTGTACAAGTTCTACAATTTTATAAAATGGTCGGAATCCGTTTCGTTTATCGAAATGAGCTAAAAAATCATGTGTTTTAGCTCTAGTGCTAAGTCACCACAGATATCAATCTTCGGATGTGTATTAAATGACATGGACACCTGTGAATTTTCCGTTTTTTGTATTCCATTTTGATAACAATGCGTATTAAGTCGATCTTAAAAAAACATATATTATTATTGCTAAAATATATTTTGTTTTTATTATTCAATTCTACGATTTCCATTAGCTCTCATTGCCTCATTTATCACATACTGATGTAATTATGATTGTATTTAATTTTAAAAAGTTATTATAAATGCAAAAGTTCGCTTTTAATTTGAATTTAAAAATATCGACGCAAAGCCATGTACGCTCAGAGATAATTGATTAATTTGAGTCCAATGATAAATACAATATATGTCTTTATCGATAATAATAAACTATTATTTATACTACCTTGTCTTCATTTAATTTTTATTCCAGCCGCATCTTCAGAAAACTAGTTATTTTTAGAAAAAAATCATAAATCAGTTATTTGTGTTTCATCTTTACAAAAACACACACTTCACAAATGTTTTTTTTGCTTTTTATTCCACTTTAGAGTTATTCTATACAGTAATCAAAATTATTAACAAAAGTCAGCTGCGGTGTAGCTATCTCATAGCAGAGTCATGCAATGCATGAGAACCCAGCAAAAAGGGGGCCCAAATTTTTAGATACTCAATATAAAAAGAAACAATCTACTAAAAAAAATAGCTATTCATATTATGTAAATTTACATAAACATAAAGTATTATTTTGCACTGCACAAACGTGCTATTATGTTAAATACTTGAAATATTAATCATCTGTGACCCACTACCATACACTATTAAACCAACGCCACCTCCAGAGTTGTGCAATGCACAAATTTCTAACCTTTCAAACTTAAAGGATAGAAAAGTGTCGAATTTGATGAACAAAACTGTTGAGATAGAACCCGGTGACACAAAAAAACGCACTAAATCAAAAATTAGAACGCCGTTCCACCGCATTAATTGAAAAAAGCACTGATAATAAAATATATTTTTACACCAGAGTCGAAAACAAAATATTGGGAGATTTTTACAATAAAATTCATATACAATCATCGCATAGGATATTTATTTAATTTTATGAAAATGCGCAATTATGTCAGTCTCCATATTGACTAATAATAATTGCTTCAAATGAATGCAACATCTTAATTTACAAAAATGTTGATAATATATTTTTTTGTATTCCAGACTCAGTTCGTATTGGTGATGATCCATGCTTTCCAGTTGGTATTTACCGATTGCAACTATCCCCGCGCCTTTGTCTGGTTCATAGGAATGCACGCCATCATGTTTTACTTCCTCTTCTCCGATTTCTACAAACAGACATATTTGAAGAAAAAGGCAGCTGAAGCTAAGAGGGTAAAATAATTCAAGAATAACTGCCATATTTTTAATTAATATTATTACATTTTTTTTATAAAAACCCTTTTTCTTCTTTCTTTTACAAACGAATATTGAACGAATGGCCAACATGTACATACCTATTGTTGAAAAACCATCCATTGATGCATCATTTTGCAAATAAGTATGGTTTTAATATAAGCATTTAATTCTCAATTTAAAAAAATATTAACGAAACCCATATTTTTTGTTAATATTTCTTTATATACCTTCCTACCAATTTATAATAAATGCAGTTAGCTAATTGTACACTAGGAACGAGGCAGAAGTTATATATTATTGTTGTATACGTATATAATCGTATATATTTTTAATTACAGGCACTCGAAGCTAGAGACGACGAAATCAACACAAAATCAAAAATACAAAACGGAAATGGTGTTTCAAAATCCAGTACAGCGCCTCTATACAATTTTTCGAATAAGATATCAGATAGTTGCAGCGGCGCTCGACAGAGGGTACTAATAGACCACGCTTCAATCCAATAATAATTTATTGATTATTAATTATCCATCGGTATAGAAGTTCTCTCTGTTAATAATGATAAAAATAGAATGTCGTTATGTTTGTTATCTATGGTCGTTGTCGAACACTGACAGCACGTAACTAAACCATTATTTAAAACATTTTCTGTTGTATTTAATTAATTATTATAAGTGTGATACAGTTATTTAATAACTGAATATAGATAAGAGGCTGAAACACTTGTGCCGGTATTTTTCTATTGGAATAGTCTGAGTTCACCTTGTTGCTAACAACACAATATTAATTTTAAAATGAAATTGTTTCTCCACGGGCAAAACAATGAAATATTTTCATTGTACTGGTTAAAAACATGCTACAAATTTTGATAAAAAACGCTTATTTTTAATCTTTGTTATAGCTGTCAAAAACTTAGGAATTCATTTTCGAATAGGTGTTCTGAAAACAATTAAAAGCCATTTTTGATTTAGCAAGGAATACCTACCTGCGGTATCAAAATATTTCTGGTCACTTTTTTATGTTTAATCGAAATTTATTTTCCAACTCTGCCATTATAAATGTTTCTTATATTCGAACAGTTAAATTTCAAAGTCTTTGGCTATTGAGAATTGTGGAATTGTGGACTTTAATTTAATTAAAAGTATGTTAGATATGTTATAATTATTATGTATCATTTATGCTTAAAATATTAATTGTAAGTCCCAAAATTGTTGAAAAAAAAAAAAAATATTGAAGTGATTGAATGTCATGGAAAAGGGTGATCTTCCTCATAGTTGTATGGATGTTGTATTTATGATAATTAGATTCTTGTAAGCAATTTTTTATCAATATTAACTCTAATTATTATTAAGGGGTGATAATTATTTATATATATGATGGTTTGATGGTATTAATAGCAATAGTATATTAATACAAATGATGTGCTCAAATAAATTTACAGATTAATTATAACAAAACCGTATTTTTGTAATAATTCTTAACATAAAACAAACATTAGAAAAATATAAATGAATAATATTGTACTTTTCATTTGAAAATGATATTTTTTTACACATTACTTACCATAAAATAATAAATAGATTATTAATCTCTTTTTAGGATGTCTTAAAAGTTAACTAATTACAGCAGCATGTGTTTTAAAGATACATCACGGCGTCATTGCGCTTACAAAATCTGCTATCTGCAATGTGCATATTTTCACGAAATAAGATTGTTGCATCAAAAATTTTATAATAATTCATCGTACCTGCAAAGAAAAAAAAATGATTATGATAAATGGCACTCAAGAATTGCTTTACAAATATGTTGATGTTGTCGAGGGCAGGCATCGCAATTCATACTGTTTTACATGTTTTATAACTACAGCAATGTTTTGCAAAAAAACACATAGCTGAATTTGAAATCGCAACGATAATATCCATTACCTTGAAAATACTAAATTCTATTAAATTAAACATTGTAGATCATTGTCACCTCCGTGTCGATCATCCAGCTCATTATCAAGTTAAATCTGAAAATTCTTATTAAAGTACACGCAGTTATATGTAAAATTTTGTGCTCTAACAAATCCAGTAATCAGATAATTTAATAATGACACCAAAAAAGACAAAGCAAGTTATTTGGACCTATCTGACTAATGAACTAAACGATGGATGTTTATCCTTAGAACATTAAATTATAGTAATAGTTAAATTTTATATATCTCTACTAAATCAGGCTTAAAATTGCTTAAATCCGGCCCATCCAATGTTACATTACTGAATATCTTAAAATTCAATACTTTTTATGAGTAATTATTATATAAGTATATTGGCTCATTCACTACATTATTATTGATAAAAAGTGTCGTAGGATCCAAAATTAAAGATTTGGGTAATATGCAAGCATCTCTCATTCTCTCTTCAATACATATTATATATATATCAAACAAATATCATTTATTCAGAATGAAATAAATAAAATACGAAATTAATTCTATTTTTTTCAAAAATAAAGTATGTACTTAAATTGTTGTACAATTTTTCGTCTTAAACTAATTTCTTTCACAGGGCTTACTGCGTGAGGTTGATAAGGTAGGACGCTGCACAGACCATTAATATGGTCTTAAATAAAATATTATAATTGATAAAATAAAACTTTACTGTTTATATTACGTAGATGAGTTGGTGAAATCTACTTATTTTGTCTTCTACCTCCAGGGCGTTTCTGTTTCCACAGCGCTGTTCTCGCACCATGTCTTCAATATTTTTTTATTTGTACTCAGACTTATAATACTATCGTACATATTCATAATATTAAAATGAAAATAGTTTCGTACTAGAATTAAAATTATATAAATGCTCCTGATTCACATAATGAATTGTAACATATGGTGAAAAATGTAAATCTTACTATTTTATTTTTGAAAATTGTGCTCAAATAGTCTAGGTATTTTTTTTGAAATCACTGTTCTAAACAATCTAAGAATTGATTTCATTTTAAAATGTTATCTATGAATAAATTAAAAACGTTTGCTATCAGTGATAATAGCATATTTTATTATTGGCATAATATGTATTTATATTTAATATATTTTTTATATGAAAATATTAAATCGTGTTTTCATTATTATCTACACCAGTGGTCTCCAAACTCAATAAGGATGTGAGCTACTTTCAGAAATTGAAATTGTGTGGTGAGCTACCTATAAATATTCCTTCTTAATTGTTTTTTATCATCGACCCTTATCGTACCATACATCATAATATTATTATTACTTAAAATAAATTAGAACATCGGATTTTCTAATAAAACATGAAATGCGTACTTTAATTATTTATTTATAAACAAAATAATAATTGAAAAATAATTAGAGAAAAGAATGGCATTCACTTTTTCCACAGCTCAATTTTATTTTAATTTTCGGCGTTTATAATAAAATTTTATGGGCTCATTTATAAATATGATAAAATATCCTATGCAAGCTACCAAAAAAGCCTCGACGAGCTACCAGTAGCTCGCGAGCGACCGTTTGGCGATCACTGATCTACGCTTTCTTTTACCTGATGATACATTACTAGGGGTTCCCATATTGGTTGCCATAGTTAAGAAAGCTGTGGCCCTACTCATTTGCACAGACAATGGCTTGAATCCTCCACATGATACTTTCATTTGTTGTCTTTTCAATTGATTTATAGATATGTATTTAGTTATTAATTCATGTTTTGAATCGCTTCGTTTGTTATTATTCTGTTGTCAACTCCGCTATCCTTATGATGTTGAGTGAGAAGTTATTCCTATTTCTTGTTAACCTGTTGAAACACCACAATTAAAATCTATTATGTGTTTTTCTTAAATTTTCCGATGATTTCATGTTCATTTTATAAGAAATACCTTTATTACCCAGCTTCCATTGAGGAATTAAATTTAGATTATAACTTCCTCATGGTACTACTCATGACAGAGAGATATAGAGATCTGTACTAGTGATACTCATCTGGATTAGCTGGAAATATTTTGTGTCCCCAGAGTTTACCATTTGTATGTTTTTACTAAGCAAACAAAATATTATATTACTTAATACAAAAAGTCATATTGATATTTATTTTTGCTTGTGAACCAACATCAAATACCTATATTGTAAACTTGTAAAGTAATGCCTACTCTTACAAAAGTTAATAGAATTCTACTCTGAATGATAATCTATTGGAGAGTTGAAGGTTGGTGGTTATGAACTATTTAAATAAGTAAATCATTTAGATTTCTGTTTTATTTTTAATTCAAGGTCTCGACTGGTGCTTGATGTAATTTAAATATACAAATATTAACAGTACATCAAATTATTTGTTGGCTTTGAATCAAAAAGTGGAATAAAATATGAAATATCGATTGTGTAGAAATGTGTTTGCTAATTGCAAATACACTCACTTTATTATATCATATTCCACATTGAACAACAACAATCAATTCCTGTATGAAATATTTCTATATTGCTCATTTTATCTGGCAATACTACAAATTCACAATGGTTGAGAGAATTTAACGTATTCGACTTTATCTACTGTTGCCTGTTTTACCAAGTGTTCGGCTTATACTTAAAGGAACTACTTTTGTTTATAATGTTAGAGATTGTCACATTAGATTTTTTATTGAAAGCTTTATTGTCCATCTAGGACCTCAAAATGAAAATACATAAACAAATATTTTGGGAGAATATATGTAGATGATTCTTGAACCACAATTACCCATATTTACTGTGCAAATCATCTATCCCATTAACTTTAATAGCTAGATTCAAAAATATCTGACCTAAAAGTCTAGAGAGATTGTAGGAACAAACTATGAAATTCATGTTTCATTTTTAAGAACTTGGGAATGAGCCGTGTTTTTAATTAAATACTCAATTAGCCATTATCCGCCCGCATGCTTTAGGAGTAGTTCACTGCCCAAATAGTTTTTCACAAAATTATTTTTTCAATTGGTCCGTCACAAAAATAACTATATCTTAATCGAATTCATTACTTATTTAATCTAATATCTATAGTTTGTACATTGTTATTATAAATCAATGTTATCCTGTCGTGAATCTCGCCATACTATTTGATCCCCTTAGGGAACGCTGGATAGCGAACTACGAAAATCCGCTGTCTATATGGACCGCTCGGAGTTTAAAGGTTTATGAATAAGGTTAAAAGTATTATGTTTTACTTATTTAATGAAATACTTATTTATTCCGTTAAGCTAAGATACAAAAATATAAATCATAGATGTGATTTTTCCATTGCTATAGAGCAGTGTTTCTCAAAGTGTGGTACGCGTACCCTCTGGGGTACGTGAAGCATTTGGTGGGGGTACACTGGGATTAAGCTGCATGCTGCACCAGGCGCAGCCTTATTAAATTATGATAATCTGTCGCCTCAACATTTGCAATTTCATCCTTCTCATTGATTATAATGAATGTTATTTATGACATAACTTTTATTTTTATTTTATCATGAAAGATTTTTTTTCGCTTATTGTTATTCTGTTAATGTACGAAAAAGGGAAAAATTAATATATTTTGATTGTTATTAAAGTATATATGATTTTTTTGATGAGGGGTCCTCGGTGTTACGAAAATTATAAAAGGGGTACACAGATGTCGAACGTTTGGGAAACACTGCTGTAGAGGATAGCTAATTTATATTGAAGTTAATTATTACTCGATCTAGGAATTCAATCACGTAAACAAATATTTTCGATTGAAACCAACATCATCACAGACAGAATGCGAGTGTTTATTTTTTTTATAGTATATGTATTTAAGGTGCTCAGTCAACTCAAAGGTCGTTTTATTGAGCTTTGAGTATTTCTGGATATAACAGTCGAATTTCAAGTGTATTTTATATTTTTTACCTGAAACAGGAAAATCCAATATTCATAGTAATAAAAGTAATAAGTATGAATTGAGTATGATCAAAGACCATCATTTAACGACACTTGCTTACCTGTCGCTGTGTACCTCGTACATTATTTTTCTAGAACTGCGAGTGCACTTTTTCAATTAGTAATTCAAATATTTTTTACATTATTCACAGTTGATGTATCTTATCTTAACGTCTGAAACTTCCTCCTTACATAATTATTATCCAAACATAATTATTATGTTCGAGTATAATGTGTGGTCCAGTGTCGTTTGATTAGAGTACGGAGTTCACAGGCTTGAACCCCAGTACGGAAAGTTTTTATACATTGATTTATAATCAATTCATGGGTTTCTGTTCGAAGGCATGGATGTATGTGATGTTTTGAATTCCCGCTTCCCAAACATCCTATCCTAAATACAGGGTGCAGAGAAAGAAATTAGCCAATTTTTTTCAAACTCAAAAGCTAAATTCAGATACTTTTTCAGAATTTGCTATTTAAGTTCTTTTCACAGATGGTTTATTTAGTTGTTAACATTGTGATTATTAAATAAAATTACTTTTCAAAAAATTGATAGCTGATCCCTCTTACCTAAACACAGTCAATATAGAATGGATAGAGTTGAGAAAAGTTTTCATTTGGTTGTAACATTTGTTTTTTGTAAAAATGCACCATTTCAAATGGTAACTTGACTTGAATGAAAAGAACTTTATGTTATAAATCAAGGTAAATTTTTGAAATCTCAAATTACTAGGTCAACAAATTGGCATGTTAATGTTTTGATACTAGCTCACACTGATGCATGTGAGCGGTAAGGTAGAGACAATGCCAGGGTGCTAGAAAGAGGGTGGAACGTTAACAAACTAACATTTTAATATTTTCGTTAGATTCTGTAAATTTGTGGATATTTATTTTTTATAAAATTAAAAAATAGAATCAATGCTTCCTTGTTTATAAACAAATGTTGTTTGAAGATGTTTTCCAAAAAGATGAAGGCATGTCACAAAAATATCAAATTTAATTTTATATTGTTTTTGGATGTTTTAATATCAAGGCTATAAAAAATCCACATGGAATTATTTTATTATCTTCTTCGTTTCTTGTAAAAACCATCTATCTAATCCAAAATATATATTTATTTATTGGTTGCAATACAGCAAACAAATATAATATTTAAATTTATTACAAAGAGAGACAGCCAAACTATCACTACCACCTCTATTTATCATTAACACTACGTGATCCACTCATGCCGTATCAAAATGGTAGGAACAAAAAAGATATCTTCCACTTAGAGTGTGTAACACCCACACTAATCTCTAATGTAATTAAACTTTTGATCACTTTACAAATTTTTATAATCATTATTATATGTTGACTTATCTTCTCAATTCACATTAGTGAGAAACCTTTGTAATATAGTGAATCATTTGCTGGTACCGAGTAAAAACGAATCCTGATTAATAGTTTCTACCATCGAGGAGACGAAGAAACCTCACAATCTTACAAAATTCACAAATAATAAGTCGCATCAAGAAAGGTTTGGTAGGGTCGTGGTGTCAAAATGAACTGAGTGTTACGAAGACATTTTATATTTTACTGAAGGTCGTTATAACAGGATATTACTGTATTTCCTTATTACAAATCAAAGTCGTTCATCTTAAGATGAACTAATACTTCCGTCTGAGTACTTTTAATATTTTTAGTTGATAGCTTTATCAAAATCGAATGAATTCATTATTTCATTCAAAACATTAATTCTGCATGATTTCAAATGTTTAAGGAATGGATATTCAAAGATTGTTAGATATAGAAATGGAAAAAAATGGATCGAATCATTTATACGCGTTACTTCATCCACCACAGGGATTTGTGTATATTCAGGACTTTATTTTATTTTTTTCAATATGGGGGAGTTACAAAAGTTGACTATTTGATAATTTTTGTTTTGTCTATATGTGCATGTCAGTGAAGCAAAGGATATATACTTCTTAAATTAAGTGCTGTAAGCAATACTCTATGTCACAATGTCGTGTCCAAATTCGAGTCCCAGTATGAACAACATTTTTCAATCGATTTTTGTTCAAAGACATGGATATCTTTCATGTCTAAAACTTCCCTCCCACCCTTCTAATCTTATAATAATAGGGTGTAGCGAGAGCGATAAGCTTACCACTAGTCCTGTTTTTACCCTATCCTTATATCCCTACTCTTTTCGAAAAATGAGAAGTTGAGCAACTGAGTAACAAGCGGTTCTTGTAGAAATATTCTGTTGAGATACCTCCATTACGAGCCCATATGCTCCATATAGGGAATGGACATGGGTTTTTAAAAATAAATATGTTCATACTGATTCTGGTATACGTTACAAAGTTTTTATTTTATACTCAAGCAATGGTGGAATAGGCACATCGGAGGACCCAGGCGCAATAAAATTTGGAGGCCCTGTTTTTCGAAAAACATAACTTCGGAAAATTCCAAGTAAAATAATAAAAATTCATAAAAAACGGAACAAAAAGTATATTAGTTTATGTATAAGTTATTTTCGAGGCCGCTAAGATTCGATGGCCCCAAGCGCGCGCTTTATTTGCTTATAAAGTAATCCGCTACTGTGCTGAAGGGATCAAAGTAAGTATCACAATTTAAAACAAATTAATTTCCCAAGCAAAAGATTTATGCGATGTGTACGTTTTAAGTAGAGGGTTGGTGAATATTTGCAGCTGGTTAAACCATTAAAGTGAATTCTTTCACAAGCAAGTATTCAAATCTGTGGTTGACCAAATGTCATTAGCGAAAATGTTCTCCAATGACACAGTAATAAACACAACATTTTAATTTTGCATATTTCCACGTGAACGTTTGAAATCCTACTTACACCAACGAGCTCGTTTCCGTTTTTAGAAATAATTTAAGCTACTCACTAATGTTTAGGTATCATATAGGTTATTGTTAAGCCGTCAGCTACACCCAGCTTGATATGTTGTCACTCTACTACAATATGGACACTTCACCCATGATTAGGGCTTCCAATTAACCGGACTTTCCAACTAACCGGTTTTCGGTTTTTTTCTGGAAATAAAACCGGTTAACCGGTTTAAACCGAAATATAACGTGTTTTGATTAGGTAGGTATGCAAAAAAAAAATTGTAGAAAATTTTAAATATTTGTCATAAATGTTCCAATGTTAATGAAAAATCGATATTTATCTTATAGATAGAACACAGAAGGCATTTTATATATATATATATATATATATATATATATAAACAATGTCAATTAAATGTGGAAAAATATTTTATGATAAAATACGCCAAATAAAAAAATAGAGCTTGATAATAAAACTCATCAAAAGAAAGATCTTTAAATAAATGCGTTTATTTTTTAAGCATATCAACTAGACAGGACATCCAATGCTTAGACAAAAATATAGTAGAATACAAAAATATTAACTTATATTATGTCTCCACTCCCACTTTGAAGCATATATACTCAAACAATTATTTTTTAACGGGAACTGCTTTTTACTCAGTTGATCAACCCTCTCTTTTTTCGAAGAGAGAAGAGATTAAAAGTTATGGCTAGCACACGACTAGTGGGTGGCTGATCACTCTCACTACGTCATAGTAATTTAAGGGGTAGTGGAATAAAATATTAGGCATCACAGACATCCATGTCATAGAAAAGAAATCTATGAACTGATTGCGAAAATCCGTCCGTACTGGGATTCAAGCTCGTTTGGTCCGCAACTCAAAGAAATGACGTTGACCACTCGCCCATGGACTCGGCGTTATCATGTTCATCATGTGCAGACCATAATACTTAAATTATAATTGAGATTAACAAGCACAATAATAATTATATTTTATGATAACATCAATTATTTATTGGGTATATGTTATTTTATGAACAATTATTTATTTATACATATAGGTATTATACGATACTACAATTTTCATTTGCGTATTACGTACAAAATTACTGACATAATATTATATTAAAACATCATAGTTCACAGTGTGTTTGTTTATCTATTGCTCAAGAAAATAATTCGAAAAAAAAGAATGCATCTAAAATGTTATATTACACGAAACTACAAATTTTAATTAAAAAATTGTATCAATAAAAAATAGGCACCAAGCAAAGCTGTATTTGAATATATTTTTTATATTGTTCTAGTTAAGATAGATATTGTACTATTTACCTATCAATGATATCAATGACTTCTTAATTTCCTATAACCTCATAATCAGTGCGTATAAGCAATTTGTGTATTATAATACTTAGAAAACTATCAATAATCTCATATTTTTTATTAAAAAGAAACATTTTTTCCGCATTTAAAAATACTTAAACTTAAATAAATGTATTAGCTTTAAACTAACACAACAAACATCACACATTCCGACTAGGTTTGTCCGTAGCGACTACGGTCAAACCCTATTGTTGATTATTTTACCTAACTATGTCGACCTTGTGGGTAACATTTTAGCCACATCTGGTATTAATTTAATGGCACTTTACAATACGCAACGTCTAATTTTACAACTGAGGAAAGGACGAGTACTTAAGTAGGTAAAAAAAAGGAACCATATAATTGAACAATACAGTAAAGTGACAAGGGATAGAGTTCTTGGAATAATTTTGACCCCCCGTTAGGTAAGACATTACAAATAACCCTTGGGTATTAGTTTTCACATAGTGCATTATGATGGAGAATAAAAGGTTGATACAATAATTAAAAATATCATATTTAAAGCAGCGATTTTTACATTGTTGATTTAAAGACAAAATCAAGTATACTTAGAATAATTATAATCCAATAATCATGCAAAGGAAGAATATATCTACTAACAAGCACATAAAAAATAATAATGGGTAACGAGATGTAGATTATTACTCACTAATTAAATTGTATACGTTTGAAAATGGTACTTGATAGTTATATGGTATCCTTAGCAATAGTTTTTTCAAGATTTATACGGATGATTTGTCAAATTTACAATTAAGGTTATTGAGTGACGTGCATGTAAGAATCTTTCCGTCTTTTGATAAATAATTTTCAATAATTACGAAAAAATATTAAATTATTTGAAAAAGTCATTTCTGTTCACAACATGGACAACTTTGAGACATAAGTAGATTATTTTATGAAATTCATATGCATGTTTGTTGTGTTATGTGAATTGTTTCCTATATTACGCAATAAATTCATTGTAAAACATTTTTATTTTGTTAAAAACAATGAAAAACAAGAAAAGAGTATTTTTAATAAAACGCGGTTAACCGAAGAAAATAAACCGGTTTTCGGGTTTTTTTAAAACAGGCGATAAACCGGTTAACCGGTTTCGGTTTAAACCGGTTTGGAAGCCCTACCCATGATCTTTAACCGTCATAATAACAGCGAGTCGGTATTTTCTGCTGTGACCTACAAACATGAAAAACATCGCACTGGTAATTCTCCTGAAGCGAGGCGTTGAGTAATATCTATACATATTACGAGAGTTTCATAACATCTTGGCGAAGAGGCGGAATTATATCTATAAGCCGCGGCTTAACATTTCGTGAAATGGAAACCGATCGTAATTTTATTGCGGGCAATCCGCTCCGGCAGCCTTCGTATTGCCACTTTCAGTGAAAGTTTTCATATCAGTGGTGAAAAACTATCTCTATTGACTCTTCAAACTTGTTTCCTGGTGAAAAAATGCCACGCGCTTCTTCACACACACTAAGTAAAGATGATAAATCGGAATAACAACAAAAATATTTCAACAAAACCCCAATTAACTCTTAGCCTTTCAAAAAAGCGATGGACGCGGAATAGTTATATCTTACATATAACACTTTTAATTTACACTTATTTGCGCAGAACTATTACCGTGAAAATATAACGAATGCGAGAACAATAGATTGGGGTTTAACTGTACAAGATTTAAAAAAATATATCAGAATCTGCGAATATTGTGTTATATTATAAAGTACTTAATACATATTTTTTTAGAGGTTTGTTTTTAGCAATTAGCAATGTTTTTTTCCGGCGACAGCCAATTTGACAACTGACAACTAATTAGCGTTCAGTTTGGTTTTTCTTAGCTCAAAATGTTTTTCAGCAATATTTTTGATTGAATGGCTACATCAATAAGCAAAATTGTTACATTTGGAGTAAACAAAATCCTCAAGCCATTATTGAGACGTTGTTACATCCACAAAAGTCCCTGTCTGGTGTACTTAATGAGCTGGTGGAACCATTGGTCCATATTTCTTAAAAAATGATGCCGGCCTTATGGCCGGCATCATTTGGTAATTTTTTAAACAAAATGAAACTATACATTACTAAAGTGAATAATTTAATTATGATTTTGTGTTTTTCCCGCTTCCGTGTAAATTTTAATTGTGTTTATAATTGACATCATTTGCCACTTATATTTATTGATGATTTTTTAATTGTATGTTATAGGTGTTAAGCATTTTAATGTTGTGTAATTAAAATGTAATTTGTAAATCCTTTTAATTGTTAGCAATTGCTTACACCTTTTTATTTCAATTTAACTTGTATAAATAGCACTGTTTAATTTATTTTCCTTATCAGTTGATAATGCTCGTGAGGAGCGAAACCGGTCCTGATCAAATAAATTTTAAGTGGAAAAAGTACTAAAAATCTTTTATTATTTTTATTATAATGCCATTCCACCAAGTATTGACAGTGAACCCCTTAAAAGTAACTAGTATATTATATTAAATGCACTTTTCAATAGATTCATTGATATTTATTTTGTAAAATGATGCGTTGTAAGTACTGACTATTAGAAACAGTTAAATAATGTTCAATTGAAATTTATAGCAAAAAATAGCAATCTCAAAAATACTGAAAATCATGTTAACTTTTAATGAAACATAATAATATTTAACAATAGATTATGGGGCAAAAGAGATCTTTATCAAAAAATTAAATGCCCGCAGAAAACTTTATTTTATGGATAACTACCAAAATTTGATTGTTGTTGTTGTTTCAATGTTTGGTAAAAACATTATCAAAACTGTTTTTAATGTGTGTCAAGTATCGACTTATTGAAATGTATATTATATATTATATATTTATATAAAAAGATAAGACTGTGAATGTACTGGTTATCTTATAACTAGTATTGTACAGACCATCACTGACATACGTATCGCACATTTCTCTTTATTGTTAACATCATTCAGGTTCCCGGACAAAAGTTTTCCCACTAATGCTGTAGTTTGAGAAACAAGAACCTGTTTATTGAGTCAACTATCTTGAATAAATCAAAGTGTAGACTTTTCAATTTTTGAGACAAAGATGATCTCGTCCCGTTAAAAAAGATTCCCCATTCAATCATATCACCTGTGATGCGCGCAGTGGCGTAACTAGATGTTAGAATGCAGTGCGAAGAGGGCTCGTGGGTCATATGGTATTCCCAAGAAACCTTTTGTCACTGTAATTGTAGGATATTTTTATACTTCATATACACATATATATATATTTGTGGAGGAATTTAGTTTACAATTCATTGAAATTAATTTCTCACCAAAAGAATACTGCAGAGATAAATCCACTAAAATTTCGTTGAAAGTGAGTCTGAAATATTGAAAATATTTGGAAATCTAATTAATTAAATGATCAAAATTATTTTTCAATGTAGCAGCTATTTGTAAATATGTGCGGACACGAACATATGCAGTGGCAGATTACCCCAAATACCCGAATCTTAGGGGCCTCGAAAATAGAATATATGAAAATTATTATAAAGCCCATGTATTTTGTATTCAGTTTTTCATATGTATTAATATTTAACGTAGAATTGTGCGACGTTATTCTGTTGTTATTATAATATTCTAAAAACGGAACCTCCAAATTTGATTACGCTTGGGGCCTCCCAAGGACGTAATCCGTCACTGACAATTTGCTTAAATGGTATCTTTAGCAATTAACCAGGGCTGTGGCGCCAAAGGCGTCTCGCACACAGGCGCAGAAATCCTCGAGCCGACCCTGCCTACATATGTTTTAACAAGATTGGGCTATTTTTAAATTATTGAATGCATCTAAAATGCAACGCCTTTCTTCTTGATTTGAATAATATGCGGACAATAATGTACCAGTCATCGAAAAATATAAAGATAAAACCGAGAAAAATATAAATTTATTAGTACGTATAATATTATGTATAATGTAGATGATTTGTTAAAAAAGTCATTATCCGTCAAACGTATTTTTGATAATAATGTGTATATGAGAATGATACTCAAAGTTCAATTAGTGATGCCAAGTTCGCATCTTGACTTTCCGTTGACATTCTTATAATTGCAGAAACTATTATTTATTATTAGTCATTTATAATCTACCACTATAAATAATAATTTAAATAATATTATTATTTATAGTGGTACATTCTGTAATGCATTTTGTTTTGTCAAACAAAGGAGGTCGTTTCAAAATAATGAGATTTCATATTTATAAAGATTATAAATCATTAATGCTGTCATGTAATATCAGCGGTGGGCTGCACATACGTTAACAAGGGGCTCGCTTAATCTCAAAGCAATTCTCGGTATTCTGGGGAAGGAGTAAATATTTTATCACTCCTATACAATTACATGAAATACTTCTATAAGCAATCGATGGTCACTTAATACACTTATAATATGTAACAATATGCAATTTATCGTAAAATAATCAATGTGAATGGTCAAAAATGTATAGTAGCTCTGTTTTTCTGCGTACTTCTGACGGTTTGATGACGGTTTGCAAACCGTCAGAAGTACGCAGAAGAAGAGAGCTACTGTCAAAACTGAAGCTGTCGTAGATAATATATTTCAGAAATTGCAGTTATACACTAATTTGATCTGACAATATCATTTCCTCTAAATTTACAAGAGGCTCGATGGCCTTAGTCAAATTTAACAATGGGCTCGCACAAGCCCCTCCGAGCCCCCTCCAGAACACCCCTGTGTAATATGCAATTTAATTATGAATAATTAAGATTTAGAATTTGTGTGACTACAAAACAAACGCGGCTATTTCCATCATAAATGAAACTGGGTGAATTTTTTTTTTCCTTAGCATGTTAATTTAACCACCGAGTCCATATTGTGCCATTTTATAATTATCTTTTCCATTTACCAATGCAGTTTGAGCAATGGTTATTAATATAAATTCCTTAATAAAAAATAAATTGTCATTTTTATTTCGGACATAGCCACGATTGATTTATAGCATTTGTATTTGACCAGAGTTTAAATAAATTCTATAGATCATGACCAGTTCTGATTAGTCCTCAAATATGTATAAATAGGTAAACACAAACAGGGCTGTGCCAAAATAAATTTTCATGTTATTTCTTCATTGAATGTTTTAGTTAAAAAAAATGTTTTCAGCAAAAAAATCAGTTTTATACATTTTATTCAGGTGTTATACGTAACTACCTAAATATGTAACTGTCAGTTATTCGTTGAACGGCATTGAGTTATCATGTAAATACTCGATGGAGATGACTCAATTTGAAAAATATCGCAAAAAATGTAGGAGTAAATGACAATATAACGATGATTAAAATAAATATGAAACAAAAAACATGATACCGACCAAAAACCACGAACAATAGGAACACTTTTCTTATCTTTAAATGTCACATTTAAAGTTTGAAAAAAGTTTTTTTTAAAAACTTAAGTATCTACCTAGACCAGGCATGCACAAACCTTGACCCGCATGCCACATGTGACCATATTGAAGGTTTTGTGTGGCCCTTATCGAGGTTTTCAAATTTCTATTCCTTTTCTCATTGTTTGTTGGTAAAATACATTAAGAAAAATATTCTAATAAAAATAAATGGTTAAAGGATTTAAAAAAAAAAAAAAATTATTAGGTGTTTGTTTATTGTTGTAGGTAATTGGTAAGTAGTCAAAAATCAAAAAGTGTGTCTTATATTTGTCACTAATATGCATTTCATAAAGTTTGATCGATTTTCTGTGATAGAGGCTTATCGCTATCAAATGAATACGACTGAATCGTTGTCATATGACATAATGAGACTTATATTTTAAATTCTAATCTGCCTCCAGATCAGTGGCGGATTATCCCATAAGTGCAAGAAGCGCGCGCTTGAAGCTTCCAAATCTTAGGGGCCTCAAAAATAGCATAAATAATAGAAACCCTTATATTTTAATTGCATTTTTCAATATTCATTATTATTTTACGAAGAGTTTTACAACACTTAAATTTTATTCGTAAAACAGGGCCTCCAAAATTTATTGCGCCTGGGGCCTCCAAAGTGCTTGACCCGCCACTGCTCCAGATGACTCATTCGTTTCCCCGATACCTTTCATCGTATTCAACGTAACTAAAGTTAAACGTTTCTTTATCTTCTACAACGTGGTGTTGAAGATAAATTTCTATATTTGTAGCGGTGCTAATAAAGACAATATAATTATTAAGTGGGGGGATATTCGGGACGTTAGCAGCCTTACATGATGTGACGTGGGAGAGAGGGCGCCAAAATCAAAAGAAAGTTGAGCAACTTACCAATTTATTTGTGTAAGAGTTATCCGTCTTACCGTTTATAAATTACGTAAATTATTAAATATAAAATATAAG